>SDVV010030227.1:0-11702 GCA_016164225.1 Gammarus roeselii | reverse complement strand
GTAGCTATTGATCATTGATTATAATATTGTAATCAATAATTTATTGCATTATATAAGAACCGGCGGCATACTAGCGATGGGCTGCGACGAATTCAATTGAACTATTAATTACGGTAATCCAAATATTGTATATGATAATGAAGTGTTATGTTTAATGTAAGATAAATTGAAAACCAATTGCTAAACGATGGAAATAAATGATTTAATATTTTTTTATAACATTTCAAATTTTCGTCAATACATAGGTGACGTCAATTCATAGGTAGCGTCAATACATAGGTATGTCAATACACAGGTATGTCAATACACAGGTATGTCAATACATGGGAACGTCAACACATAGGTAACGTCAATACATAGGTTTGCCAATACATAGGTAACGTCAATACCTAGGTAGTGTCAATGGGTGGCATGTTTACGACTGAAATATTTAGCCTCGAAAGTGTTCAGGCTGGGACGTTGTGAACGGAATGTGTTTAGGCTGGAAAGCTATTACCAGCGAATATCTTACCCTGGAAAAATATGGGATGGAATGTCGATACGACGGAAAACGTTTACGATCGAATTTTCACACGCTGGGACGCATTTTCAAATATTTTTTTTTAGAACCGAAAGTGTTTAGCACGGAATTTCTTAGGACCGAAAGTGTTTACGCTGGGATTATTTTGCCTCAAAAATTTTACGATGGAAAAAAATCCTTGCTGGAAACTACCCCAAGTCATCTGACACCGTTGTGTATAGGATCGAAGAGTTTGGCCCAGAAATAGTTATGAACGGAAAGTTTTTAGGACGGAAAAATCTACGATGGAGTTTATTTTTCCTGGAAGTTGTCGTTGGATGGTATATTTTTAGCTGTAACCTATCCAAACCTAACCTAACCTAACCTAACCTAACCTAACCTAACCAAACCTTGCAAGAAAGATGAATAGTGTTTGTTTCCATCGTCTATATACCCAAAAAATAATTTCCATCGTAAACACTTTCCGTTCTAAGCAGATTCCACCCACAACATTTTCCGGCTGAAATACATTTGACTGAATCGAGTTGCCCACAACAGACGATGCGATCGTAAGCACTTCCAGCATACAAAAATCCGTCATTAATAGTTTATTACCGTAATAATTCCATGCTATCAACTTTCCATGCTAAACACTGTCGCCATATTTCCTTTCTGAGCAAAAACATTTCATGCCACTGAATAATATGTTCGATCTACTTTCCAGGCTACAGGTTTTCGATTGAAAATCTATCTTTCGTAAACACTTTTTATCGGAAACAGCTTCCAGCTAAAATGAATCAGTAGAATTGTTCCCGTCGTAAACACTTTCTGGGCTAAATAATTCCAGCGTAAATACCAAGCCCACGGTCAATGCATAGGTGTTGAATGCATAGGTATGCCAATACATATGTAACGTCAACACAAACGTAGCGTTAATACATAGGCATGCCAATACGTAGGTAACGTTAGTACATATGTATGGCCAATACATAGGAATTTCAATATATCGGTAACATCAATACATTGGTAAAGTCGATACATAGGTAGCATCAACACATATGTAACGTCAATACATAGGAAACGAAAGGAGATGTCTTAATGGTCCAAAAAATGAATCTACGTGATAAAATGGTGCCACGGACGTTGACCTTTGAACTTACTTTCAAGGATGAGTTGTTAAAGGCCGTACAGACGACGAAACTGTTCGGGTCTCCTGGAGCAAGTGATTAGATCTGGATGGATGAATGGAGTCTGAAAAGTAGTTGAGTTAATGAATCCAAAATACCACAAATACTTTTATAAACGCAACATAAAATAAATCGTCTTGGAAAATTTTGGTTCTTAAGATCTGCATGGCTTACAAGAGAATTAATTGGCTTCTTAAATTTGAACCCGTTTATGCTTATTTTTGAAGTTCTCTTTATCTAGGTAACAATGATTGACGTATTGTAAAGTTTTATTTATAACCCTTGCCTTCCGTCGCTTGGTCTGTCTTCAAATTCAGTTAAAAAACACTTTTAACATATTTCCACAAGCACTATCCGCCTGCATGACAGAATGAGCGACCCCTGGAATTATATTCCGAGGCAACGATTAGTATTCGTCAATATTTCCATTCGGAGCATTTTTTATAAATATTTTTAAAATTGTATCTATAGAAAATCACAGTAAGCAATGGGCATATTTTTCTTTCATTTTATGCGTTATGATAAACTCTTAAAACGATTAATAAATTGGAATCGGTTAATTCTATCTGAGTGGCAATGTTTTAATTTTTCTCAGAGAATGCTGCTCTGAATATAATAATGGGATTTGTAGTTTCACAATATTTTTTAAGTATGGTACAAGTCGTTGACATATTGTTTGTTATGCTGACTGATGATATTATTTCAAATAGATATGGATTTTTACTTCAGTAGACTTTCTAACTGTTTGGGAACACCAACAATGAGTTTGTCATCTAAACAATTACAGTTCAGTCATTGCCTTCCAACAGAGATATTTATGCATGTTAATTTGTCCATTCCATTTAAAATTTGTTTTGAACAATTAAACTTTCCATATGCTACGGGCCAGAATATTTCCTCACTCCTCAACACATTTCTAGCAGTTCCAGGTTGAAAGGTGTACCTCATTCCAGACAGAGGCAAAAAACTCCCCTCAGTACAAGGTAACACCCACACGACTCTCAATTTCGGGAGGTTGCGTCACGAAGGGTAGGGAAGCAGCATCCGGAGAGAATGACTGGAGCAACACGTCAACATCATCACACCACGGACTCCAGCTGGAGACTGATCCCAGGTGTTCGGGCAACCCGCAACTGACGAGGTGGAGCTGCCACAGCACACGCGCGGTCAAAGCATTGTTGCATCGTGGCTCATGTTGTATGTGCCAGCCGGCTGGTTGTATTATCCTCTGTAATGTTTATTTTCCAAGGGCTCTTGAAGGAATTTGTACTATACATTGAAATAGTAGCTTCTCGAACTGTACCGCGAACACAAACGTTTCTTGAAAGCCACAAGCAGTTAAATAATAGAGGTTTAAGTCTGCGAGACCGTCATAAGTCGAGCATGCATAATATATTTAATAGCTACCAGTTTATTGATCAGATATAGAAAGCATTGGTCCCAAAACATCGTATTACATTGATACGTGTGATCAATTATTGTTTGACTAATATCATTTGTAGTGAACGAAAGATCGATGGGCAGTTGAAGGGAAATATCATCAGCCCTCGATCTCGCGGAACACTTTGAACTCTATTATCCCCAGTTGGGATAATTTCAGAAATTCCCGGTCAAACGATGATTTTTTGCTGGTTTGATTTCGTTCAAATAAGCAGATAAACGCGGAGGAATAAATTTTCACTTCAATTGCCCAGCAAATTGATTCTAAGTTGCTCGTGTCGCAGGCAGGCTCATCGCTATTAACTGTACTCCCAACTTACTATTTGTGTTAGGCGAAACATGAATCGAATTATTTCACGTACGAATGTACTGCCCTTTTGTAACAGTCATAACGGATTACACCTAATTTTCAGTACTGTTAATTTTTTGTTTAGTTGAATAACTATATTTTTGCTCTCGTAGGAATCACAATGAACGGCTGATGATCATTAACTTATTAGCTGAGAAGCAGAGTTTCATAACTGCATTTATGTTCTCGTATGAATAACATTGATGGGCTGATGTGGTTACGCAACTTTGCTTGGCCGCCCAATAGTTGAATGAATGATTGAAATATCTCTTCACTCAGAGCTCGAACAAGGCAACGCCATACATCAGTTCATTATGAACGCAAACATAACGACGTAGTTTGTCTGTGGTAAAGAAGACAGTACTGCGCTAAAAATTATTTTATCCTAAAGGATTATTATAAGTCATATTTGATGTACCTATGTAGCGTTTCTTCAATGGAATTCAGATTTTTTTTAATTACCCTGCAGAAAATACGTTGCGAGGATCTAAAAGAAGACAATTAACTGATGACTTCACAAGTAGGAAAAGCATTCTCATCTACAGCTTTCAAAGTAGCGGTCTTTGGTCGTTTCGAGAAGATCCTTTACATTGCTCCGACGATCGTCTTACATGGTCTAACAAATAAAACTTTAATCAAATATGGGTCTTAAAATAATTTTAAGAGTCGTGACGTCACAAGTAGTCGTTTCTATTTCCTCGAATATCTCGTGGTAGAACAATCTGAATAATGTTAGAAAATGCCATGAAATTGTTTCGATGAATACCTACCGAATACTGCTGAGAACCGACCGGAGATTTTTCATCTACCACAGACAAATTAATAGTTATCGATGATTGAGCTAAATTACGCATATTATGAAATTACAGGCCTAAAATTGACTCCTCGTACGATATTTACTTTGAACACTTACGACGCCAAGCGTAGAGGAAAAACTCCATGAAGATCCTTAGTCATTTGAATTATCATGCATGCGGTGTATGGAGGCCTGGGTGTCGTTAGCACCAACAAATTTACAAACAATGCAGCGTTGATATTTCCTGCCGTGATCCGAATGGATTATCCGCTTCGGGAAGAAGTGTTGCAATCATTACTTCCGTCTTACAACAATTCATGATTGAGAATGATGCATTGGTATTATAAGGTCACGTATGCATATCACTTTGCTGATTAGCTCTAAAATAAACAATCTCTTTCGTTCTGGTAGATTATGTTTTGATCAGTTCGTTGAAAGAATCAGCTGGTGTGTTTAATCACAGTGTGGCTGACAAATCCTCTTAGTTAAGATCAGATACTCCGGTCACAAGGTATCCAGATACTCTGGTCACAAGGTATCCAGATACTCTGGTCACACGGTATCCAGATACTCCGGTAACAAGGTATCCAGATACTCTGGTCACAAGGTATCCAGATACTCTGGTCACACGGTATCCAGATACTCTGGTCACAAGGTATCCAGATACTCTGGTCACACGGTATCCAGATACTCTGGTCACAAGGTATCCAAATACTCTGGTCACAAGGTATCCAAATACTCCGCTCACAAAGTATCCAGATACTCTGGTCACAAGATATCCAGATACTCTGGTCAAAAGGTATCCAGATACTCCGGTCACAAGGTATTCAAATACTCTGGTCACAAGGTATGAAGATACACTGGTCACAAGATATCCAGATCCACTGGTCACAAGGTATCCAGATACTCTGGTCACAAGGTATCCAAATACTCCGGTCACAAAGTATCCAGATACTCTGGTCACAAAATATCCAGATACTCTGGTCTCAAGGTATCCATATACTCTGGTCACAAGGTATTAAAATACTCCGGTCACAAAGTATCCAGATACTCTGGTCACAAGGTCTCCAAATACTCAGGTCACAAGGTATCCAAACAATCAATGTGACAGTAACACGAGTCATTCACCCCCAATAAATCATTTAGATTCTGAACCCATGGCTTATAATGACAATGTGCTCATTTCAGGCTAGTATCTTTGCAAGAGGATAAAAAAAAATCATGAGGTAAGATATTACAAGAAGAATGAAACAAGTGTTTTAAAACGGCCAAACTATGCATAATGTACACTTTGTTTTATCTATCGTTGGTTGCAACCACGGGCACTGATTGTTGATCAATGTTTAAAACTTACCCTGCACTTGTTTATTTCAAGTACATACGAACTACTCAACCAGACGCACCCTGAGCACAACTCAGCTAGACGCGCCCTGAGCACTACTCAACCAGATGCGCCCTGAGCACTACTCAACCAGATGCGCCCTGAGCACTACTCAACCAGACGCACCCTGTGCACAACTCAGCTAGACGCGCCCTGAGCACTACTCAACCAGACGCACCCTGAGCCCTTCTCAACCAGATGCGCCCTGAGCACTACTCAACCAGACGCACCTTTAGCACTACTCAACCAGACGCACCCTGAGCACTACTCAGCTAGACGCGCCCTGAGCTCTACTCAACCAGACGCGCCCTGATCCCTACTCAACCAGATGCGCCCCGAGCACTACTCAACCAGACGCGCCCTGAACACTACTCAACCAGACGGGCCCTGAGCACTTCTCAACCAGACGGGCCCTGAGCCCTACTCAACCAGACGCGCCCTGAGCACTACTCAACCAGACGCACCCTGAGCATAACTCAGCTAGACGCGCCCTGAGTACTACTCAACCAGACGCACTCTGAGCATAACTCAGCTAGACGCGGTCTGAGCATTACTCAACCAGACGCGCCCTGAGCACTACTCAACCAGACGCGCCCTGAGCACTACTCAACCAGATGCGCCCTGAGCACTACTCAACCAGACGCGCCCTGAGCACTACTCAACCAGACGGGCCCTGAGGACTGTTCGACCAGACGCGTCCTGAGCACTACTCAACCGAATGCATCCTCAGCACTACTCAACCGGACACGCCCTGAGCACTGCTCAACCAGACGCACCCCGAGCACTGCTCAACCAGACGCACCCTGAGAACTGCTCAACCAGATGCGCCCTGAGCACGTCCGACCTGACGCGCCCTGTGGACTTCTCGACCAGAAGTGCCCTGAGCACTGTTCGACCAGACGCACCCTGAACACTACTCAATCAGACGCGCCCTGAGCACTGTTCGACCAGACGCGCACTGCTCAACCAGACGCGCCGTGACCACTGCTCAACCAGACGCGCCCTTAGCACAACTCAACCAGACGCGCCCTTAGCACTACTCAACCAGACGCGCCCTTAGCACAACGCAACCAGACGCGCCCTGAGCACAACTCAACCAGACGCGCCCTGAGCACTCCCATCTAATGGCACTATAGTCCGTTATTGTCGTCTCTCCTCCATACATCATTCCTTTAATGGTACAATAATTATTCCGCTTTGCCCCAATAACAACCCAAGGAGTGTGGCAGGTGCAGTTTATTATGCCCAACGTCAACCAATATCTGTACCTAAAGATACAATTCCAAATACTTTGTCTATTGTTCTTTTCCTTTAGGTTGGACAATGTATAAGGCGCTATTACCTTCTGGATATATCAACTATGCTGTGCCTATCCCTTCCCATAGCACGAGTCCTTACGTGCATCTCAAGCCATTGTGTGTATGCAAGAGAGGGGACGACTGACACGGCGTACGTCTATTAGACCATGCCCGGGCACTCCCACCAGTTTCATGGTGGCTGCTCGAGGGGGTAAAATGGGTAAAGTGAAGGGGTTAGATTGAAGTGGGTTGGTTCCCTGAGGCCCTGTTAAACTCAATTGGAACACTTATGTTTTTTTATTAGAGACTGCGCTGTATACTGCTCAAGCGCGGTCAATTCCAGCCCTTATTCGATGGTCAAGAGGAACTAAATGTGCAGTATTCTGAGTACAGCATCACTACTTGATTTATATTTACGGTTGTCTTGCAGTGATTCTGAAGTATTGGTGTATAAAATCCATGAAGATGAAAGCAGCAAAGCTCATTAGTCGGATAGCAATGTTGATGTAAGTATCTGGATATCTATTTAGTTTCGTCGGGAAAGTACGAGATTTTAAACGGTGCTTAATAAATTTCCGCTCATTCATATCCATTTGCATATGGATCATATTACCGTGTCTTCTGCACATGTAACATCACTCTGAACAGACGATTTCAACATGAGTACGAGTGACGTATTATACGCTGGCGTGAGATGCAAGAGATGAACCTTCACAGCATAACGTGTTCTATTGAAGTCGTGTAAGAGTTGTTTCTCATGCACTGTGAATAGCGATGGGCATGTTTCGTCGAATATAACTCACTAGTTTGGCGAACGTTCGTCAATCATTTGATGTTGCAACAATAACGATGTTAGTATTTTGGTAGGAAACACTTCAATTGCATTCTCTTACAATATAGAAACATACTGGGGAGACGGAGGCAGAAAGGCAACGTTTAGTTACTTTGGTCAAAAGAACAAACCGGGCATAGAATGTAAATGAACTTATTTATTTTTATTCTATGAAGATACCTCTATTAACGACTGGATGCTAGTGGTGAAGTTGGCACCTTACTTTAGGGAAAGCCTAGAAAATGGCTTGTACTCGGCTGAAAGTTGAGTGTGGGTCGCTTTCCTTGGTTTACAGGGACTTCGCAGTAGTGAGGCTCTGCTGCTTAGTCCCTTAATTGATGACAGTGACGGATTTAATAAGTTCCCTTCATGATGTGTGGTGGAGTGAGCATTGTAGATAAATGGCCTGATAGCACCCGATTGCTGTACCCGAAATAACTACTAGCAATTCAGCTAGCCTCAGAGGCAGCTAGTGTACTGGCACACTACGCGGCTTCATGTACATTTTCTTTTAACAATCGAATTATTTAATTAGATTTCTGCAATAGATTCAGACTTGTATTTTCTTTGCAGAGTCCACGGAAAGGTCTCTTGTACTAGTGGTCTTTCTAATGCGCTGTTCCTGAAAACATTTATTGCCTGTTGAATTGCTTTTTGTTATACAAAACAATGCATTTGTCATTGGAGGATTTGGGTAGAGGTCGTTATATGTGAGATAATTAGCTATGGTTCCGTCCCAGTCTTCTTATCCGTCCACTTTCGCCCAAGTACACGCGTCCTTACACTTTCGCGGTGTGAGCTTGTCCACTGTTGCAAATGGAGTATGCGCGGTGTAAGCTTGTCCAACTGTTGCAAATGGAGTATGCGCGGTGTAAGCTTGTCCAACTGTTGCAAATGGAGTTTGCGCGGTGTAAGCTTGTCCAACTGTTGCAAATGGAGAATGCGCGGTGAGCTTGTCCAACTGTTGCAAATGGAGTATGCGCGGTGTAAGCTTGTCCAACTGTCGCAAATGGAGTATGCGCTGTGTAAGCTTGTCCAACTGTTGCAAATGGAGTATGCGCGGTGTAAGCTTGTCCAACTGTCGCAAATGGAGTATGCGCGGTGTAGGCTTGTCCACTGTTGCAAATGGAGTATGCGCGGTGTAAACTCGTCCAACTGTTGCAAATGGAGTATGCGCGGTGTAGGCTTGTCCACTGTTGCAAATAGAGTATGCGCGGTGTAAGCTTGTCCAACTGTTGCAAATGGAGTATGCGCGGTGTAAGCTTGTCCAACTGTTGCAAATGGAGTACGCGCGGTGTAGGGAGGAGTGGATGAAAGTGAACTTGCATTTGATTGGACAAATCCTCTTGTAGAGGTATTGCGGTATATGATGTACGTGCTCTTCCGGTAAACTTACGTTTCATCAGGTTTGGCAGTGTGCTAAAGGAGGACATTATGTAAAGATGACTTTTTATAAAGTATCAATTTCGTACGGGAACTGTATTACACAGGTTTCTTCGACAAGGTTCCTGAAGAAGTAAAGTTGCTCGGTTGTAATAAAATTGTCATAAAAGAGGGGAGGATAAAGAGATAGTTGTGTAGGAGAGGATAAGGAAAACATAACGCTTGAACAAAACTGCATGTAACTTAACACAGCACGAGTGAACAACATACCTCCTCCCGTTGGCCCACGGGCTTAATTGTCCCGTCCCCCGGGCCGAAACTTAACAACCGTTGTCCATAACTGCTTTACTTGTTTCCATCCCAGTCCTTGTCTCGCCGCTCGGCTTCGAATGGACCAATGGCAGGACACAGACACAGACTTATAAGGTTTTGAACCGCTAACATCACTACCAGCGCTGACGTCACTACCAGCGCTGATGTCACTACCAGCGCTGACGTCACTACCAGCGCTGATGTCACTACCAGCGCTGACGTCACTACCAGCGCTGACGTCACTACCAGTGCTGACGTCACTACAAACGCTGACGTCACTACCAGCGCTGACGTCACTACCAGCGCTGACGTCACTACCAGCGCTGACGTCACTAGCAGCGCTGACGTCACTACTAGCGCTGACGTCACTACTAGCGCTGACGTCACTACCAGCGCTGACGTCACTACCAGCACTGACGTCACTACCAGCGCTGACGTCACTACCAACGCTGACGTCACTACCAGCGCTGATGTCACTACCAGCCCTGATGTCACTGCCAGCGCTGACGTCACTACCAGCGCTGATGTCACTACCAGCGCTGACGTCACTACCAGCGCTGACGTCACTACCAGCGCTGACGTCACTACCAGCGATGATGTCACTACCAGCGCTGACGCCACTACCAGCGCTGACGTCACTACCAGCGCTGACGTCACTACAAACGCTGACGTCATTACCAGCGCTGACGTCACTACCAGCGCTGACGTCACTAGCAGCGCTGACGTCACTACCAGCGCTGATGTCACTACCAGCGCTGACGTCACTACCATCGCTGACGTCACTACCAGCGCTGACGTCACTAGCAGCGCTGACGTCACTACCAGCGCTGATGTCACTGCCAGCGCTGATGTCACTACCATCGCTGACGTCACTACCAGTGCTGACGTCACTACAAACGCTGACGTCACTACCAGAGCTGACGTCACTATCAGCGCTGATGACACCACCAGCGTTGACGTCACTACCAGAGTTGACGTCACTACCAGCGCCGATGTCACTACCAGCGCAGATGTCACTAATAACACTGGCGTCAATGCCAGCGCTGACGTCTCTACCAGCGCTGACGTCACTACCAGCGCTGACGTCACTACCAGCGCAGATGTCCATACCAGCGTTGACGTCACCGCCAGAGCTGACGTCACTACCAGCGCTAAGGTCACTACCAGCGCTGACGTAACTACCAGAGCTGATGTCACTACCAGCGCTGATGTCACTACCAGCACTGACGTCACTACCAGCGCTGGCGTCACTACCTGCGCAGACGTTACTACCAGCGCTGACGTCACTACCAGCGCTGACGTCACAACCAGCGCTAACGTCACTACCAGCGGTAATGTCACTACCAGCGCTGACGTAACTACCAGCGCTGATGTCACTACCAGCGCTGACGTCACTACCAGCGCTGGCGTCACTACCAGCGCTGGCGTCACTACCAGCGATAACGCCACTACCAGAGCTGACGTCGCTACCTGCGCAGACGTCTAGGTCAAACTTTCTGCCAATGCGCATAAACTTTATAACAACAAACAGAATGACCCGTTCCAAGGTAACGTATTCACATTACATTATAAGATCGAGCCGATAGCTATGAGGCAGTCAAAAACTGAACAAGAATAGATGTTTGGTTTACAGTTATTTACTGAATTCCTTGGTTTTCCAGAGGGTGCGTGCTCATGAAACGATACCAACGTCGGGTACAGCAGCGACATCATACACACTCTGTCAGTCTAAAAGAACATCATTCCATTTGGACATCGACATGGCGGCTTTGTCGTACAAATTGTGAGAAGGTTTTCGCGGTCTGCTGGGGTATTTTCGGTGGTAGTGGTGCATCTGCTGGGGTATGTTTGGTGGTAGCGGTGCATCTGCTAAGGTATGTGTTTGGTGGTAGTGGTGCATCTGCTGGGGTATGTTTGGTGATAGTGGTGCATCTGCTGGGGTATGTTTCGTGGTAGTGGTGTATCTGCTGGGGTATGTTCGGTGGTAGTGGTGCATCTGCTGGGGTATGTTTGGTGTTAGTGGTGCATCTGCTGGGGTATGTTTGGTAGTAGTGGTGCATTTGCTGGGGTATGTTTGGTAGTAGTGGTGCATCTGCTGGGGTATGTTCGGTGGTAGTGGTGCATCTGTTGGGGTATGTTCGGTGGTAGTGGTGCATCAGCTGGGGTATGTTCGGTGGTAGTGGTGCATCTGCTGGGGTATGTTTGGTGTTAGTGGTGCATCTGCT
>SDVV010030226.1:0-11702 GCA_016164225.1 Gammarus roeselii | reverse complement strand
TACATATACATATAAATCTCATTCCACGTGTCTGAATGCGAATATGCGATATGTGTTTATTGTCACAGAGACGTCTACACGCTTATGCATTTATGACATTTAGTTTGTTCTTACAGAGACTTCGATACGCTTATGAGTTAATGAGATCTGCTTTGCTTGGTACAGAGACGTCAAGTCGTGTATACGTTGATTGTATATTTATGACGTCAAACCGCATATGGGTGTATGAGGTCCAGTTTAACTCTAACAGAGATCTCAAACCGCTATGGCTTCCTTGAGGTCTGGCTTGTTCCTTACAGAGAGGTGAAGCAGTTTATGCGTTCATCAAATCTGGTTCGTGTCTCACAGAGACATCAAACCGCTTATGAATATTGAGATCTGGTTCGTTTCCTACTGAGACGTCACACCGCTTATGAATTATGAGATCTGTTGCGTTTCGTACAGAGTTGCCAAGCCACTTAGGCGTTTATGATGTCTGATTATTTTCTTACAGACATCAAGCCGTTTATGCGCTGACGTGATTTGGTTCGTTTCTCAAAGAGACATCAAGCTTCGTATGCGTTCATAAAATCTAGACCGTTTTCTACAGAAACATCAATTCGTTTACGCGTTCATGAGATCTGGCTCGTTCCTGACAGATACGTCATGCCGCCGATGCGTTCATGAAAGATGGCTCGTTTCTTGCAAGTCCTAAACAGACCGCTATCTGGTGATGGTGGCATACATCTTATACAATTTCCGATTATAGAATAATTGTTGCAGTCATTGTTTTGTAACCGTATCCTGTAATAACCCAGCCTGTTGGTGTGTGTGTGTGTTTGTGTCAGTTGTGCATTGCAAATTACTGACGCCGTGCATGGATGTGTGTGATCTGAGTTGGGCTTGATTGCAAAGTACTGACGCCATGCATGGATGTGTGTGATCTGAGTTGGGCTTGATTGCAAAGTACTGACGCCATGCATGGATGTGTGTGATCTGAGTTGGGCTTGATTGCAAAGTACTGACGCCATGCATGGATGTGTGTGATCTGAGTTGGGCTTGATTGCAAAGTACTGACGCCATGCATGGATGTGTGTGATCTGAGTTGGGCTTGATTGCAAAGTACTGACGCCATGCATGGATGTGTGTGATCTGAGTTGGGCTTGATTGCAAAGTACTGACGCCATGCATGGATGTGTGTGATCTGAGTTGGGCTTGATTGCAAAGTACTGACGCCATGCATGGATGTGTGTGATCTGAGTTGGGCTTGATTGCAAAGTACTGACGCCATGCATGGATGTGTGTGATCTGAGTTGGGCTTGATTGCAAAGTACTGACGCCATGCATGGATGTGTGTGATCTGAGTTGGGCTTGATTGCAAAGTACTGACGCCATGCATAGATGTATGTGATCTGAGTTGGGCTTGTTTCAATTTAGTCTATGCCATGAGTCAGTCATGGGCTGGCATCTTAATGAAGTTGGTCAAGACTGATGGAGGCAGTTAGCAGACGAAGGACCAGCCGGAATGATATTGGTAATGAAGGAATTGTTTGAAGGTTAAGCATCCAAATATTTTGACTGCTTCGGATAGATACATATTATATTATTTCTGCGTACTTTTAGCATCTAGAGCCGAAATTATTTATATTTAGTCAGTCATTGGAAGAATAGACTAAGGATAGTCAAACCTATTTGACAAATTAAAGTGGGTCAGGTTTACTATTTGTACTACGCTGGATTACTCTTAAATAATCTCGAAAAATGTGTGTATTGATTTAGATTAATTTCGCATTGATTTATTAGTCTGTTAGGCTGAACAGAGTCGTCCAGCAATACAGACTAATTTTTAGTCGCACAACTCGCCGGTTGACTAGTCAAAAATGGTCTAGCTTATACCTCAGTACTTCATAAAATATTCAAGCATGCGCATCGACTCAATTGAGAAACACAATATTTTTTATGCCTATGTATACAAATTAAAATCCCGCGTACAAAGGGTCGTCATTTGGATTATATGAAGAAGTCAGTTTGTCTACAATAACTAGTCGGCTGGGTTTAACAGAGCTGGATTTTATTTTGTAATCTGACAAGGTATAGGCAAGACTACCTTCAAATCGTCCAGCTGGCTAATCAAGTCGTCCAGCTGGCTAATCGATATCTGCAGTGTTCTTACAAACCCCTCAATTTATACCGGCCTTCCGGCCAATAAAGTTGCTCGTCTAATGCCGTCTTAGGTCTGAATAGCTTCTACAAATATTGACGGCGCTCTCAACACTTATTTTCCATTGCCTGCCAAGGCCTCGGATAATCCAATGACGGTAGCCACCAAGCTAATCAAAGTTTCCACGAACGGCGTCTTTAGAAGCCATTATTGGTTAACCGGTACGGCCCTACGGCGGTACACAAATTGTAGACCAGTGACTTGTCGCAGTGCGTTCTTGGTAGGAGTCGACTCAGGGCCAGCGACCATTGATATTGTCCCTCAGGGCCAGCGAACATTGATATTGTCCACGTTATTTCTAGGGAATTTGGGGATCCAAACTCACATCTTCGTGTTGGAGTGTGACGGCGATTGAAGAGAGGTGGAAGAGCGATGGTTGCTTTTCACTCTAACGAACTGATGATAGCGTTCTAACTTACAATGAATATGTACTATCATTACAGTTCTTGAACTGCAAGGAAGAGGCTGCTCAGCAATTTTCTGTTCCACCATCCACGAATTCACCTAGATATTTGGTTTTAAGTCTTCGTTGTTTTTAGATGTGAGCTCGATCAGTTTCCACTACGCAACGATGCAGATGTTTTCCGCTTACTCACATCTTAAATTTTGAGTTTGTTTGGATAAATAATATTTACAGCAAGACTCGGAATTGTTAGGAAACAACTATTTTGAGTTTGTTTGGATACACAATATTTACAGCAAGACTCGGAATTGTTAGGAACCAACTATTTTGAGTTTGTTTGGATACATAATATTTACAGCAAGACTCGGAATTGTTAGGAAACAACTATTTTGAGTTTGTTGGTTACATAATATTTACAGCAAGACTAGAAATTGTTCGCATTCACCTAGTCTTTTTTTTACCTGGCTTAGTGAAGAAAGTTGAATAGATGAGTACATGAACAGAAAGGTTTTATGATGGACGCTTGATCCTTCCACATGAAATTCGTTGTCCTCAAAACAAATCTGTAATTTAGTTTCCTACCGTACGGTGTAATGAACTAATTTAATTCCTTCAACTGACAGAGGGAATGGTTTAGAGTGGCTGAAATCTATTGCAACTGACAGAGGGAATGGTTTAGAGTGGCTGAAATCTATTGCAATTGACAGAGGGAATGGTTTAGAGTGGCTGAAATCTATTGCAACTGACAGAGGGAATGGTTTAGAGTGGCTGAAATCTATTGCAACTGACAGAGGGAATGGTTTAGAGTGGCTGAAATCTATTGCAACTGACAGGGGGAATGGTTTAGAGTGGCTGAAATCTATTGAGCATTAGAGCCAGTGTAAAGAATTAATGTCTGCCAACACTCAAATGAATTTGTAATTCAGTGCAGAAAAGTTGCACAGCTGTTCAGTAGGTTTTTAATATCTGATTGACGGGGTGCGGGTGATATGAAAAGGACATTGGAAGACAGAGAAAGGAATATTTTATTGCTTTTAGCTGTTTGCGTACAGTTCAAGCTTGAGGGAAAGGGATTTCTAATGAAGTAACCCATTTCTTTTGTAGCCGACTGTATTCCAGACAGGAATACGTCTCTAACAAATTCGAAATATGTTTTCTCAATTTCGATGAATGTATTATGTAGATGAGCTAAATGATAACTTAATGATCTTATTTTGACATTAAAACTTGATATTTTTTTTTCAAATGAGTGTTAATGAGAATTTTAAGGAAACAAGAAACCACGTACCTCGAATGTGCTTTAAAAGTGACTGTAGGATTTCAAGACACAAGACACACATCTCACGTTTTTCGGCATTTGGTTCTGAAGTTAGTGTTGGATTTATAGTCTGAGTAGCATTGTGCGTGAAGTGCATCTCCGCGGGATCTGTTACAGACTTTCTTGATCAATGGTTTCTTGTTCCTTATTTAACTGGCAATAATTCGCATTCTAACTTCCAGATAACACTGCAAATTCATACACGCGAAGTTAATAAATTGAAGAAAATATAAAAAAGGTCAGCGAAGATTGCATCAATAAAGTTTATTCCTGAACGTTTTGTTTCGTCAGATGAGGGCCGGCACCATGAAGGCTCTAAAAGTATCGACGCTAATGATGAGGTCTTGCGGGCTCTTGCACAGGAAATTACCTATGTTTGCAGCTCGTTCGTCAACCAAAATCACGGATAGGAAAACATGGGCATCAAAATCTACATCCAGGATCTTCAAGCCTCAAATGACCAGCATCAAAGGAGGAGATGATGGAATGCCTGACGAGACTGTTAAGCGAGTCACGTTTCTGCGGGATCAGTCGTCGAAACGTGTGTCCAGTGGTGTCTTGTCAAAATTTGGCCTCTTCTGGTGCCTCCTCCTCATGTCTGGACACGTAGCGTCGACTGGCTACATCGCTTACTTCTATCCATCTTCGGACGAGTTTAATGGTATTGGAATGAAGATGTGGAATATAATATGGATGTTGGTTTATCACTTTACGGCCATCTGGTTTGGCATCAAGAACAAGAAAATTATAATAATTTTCAACAATGTGTCTCGTTTTGTGAAAGAGAAGAGCAATGGAGTTAGTGTGAAAGTCATGCCTGGTTTTTATTTGCACGTCACTTATTTCATTATTGGATTTATTGCAACTCTTGGTGATCTTCACTTCTACCTACTTGCTAATCCTGAAATATTTCTACACGTCCCCATGAACACGTTCATGATGCTATTTGAGTGGTTGTACAACTACACTGTTGATGTTACCATGCTGTTTTTTCTGTGGGTGACCAGCGCACACATGAGCAATGTGATATTGCAATCTGTTCAAGAGATTGAACTCAAAAACTTTTGTCGTCCACCGATAGAAACTAACGGAAGCCATACCCTTGACGGTCAACTTGTTCCCAACACGCTTATCCATGCGAAACTACTCTCAACCAATGATGACAGACAACCTTGGACATCTTTCATCAACATGGAAGTCGATGGGAACTCTTTGTTAGAACTTGACTCAAACAAGTTGACCAAAATACCGCCTCGAAACTTAGCATACCCACCCAAGACCAAGATCGAGAAAGATCTCCAGAACTTGGAAAGACTCGTCACGGAAGTCGACCTCTTTGTCGAGTTGCTCATGAACATCGTCGGCTGGCCAGCGATTCTACGACTTTTATTTGACACCTTCTCTACCAGCATGATTATCTACTTCTCTGTGGATGTCCTTCTGTCTCCAGCATCATCAATGTACGACCTTCTGAACTACCTCAGCCTGTTGGTGTGGAGATGTCTTGGAATGCTAATTTTTACCTCATCTTCAGACCTCTTCAATAAAACTGTAAGTCTCGAGGTCACTCTAAAGAAAATATACGATGTTTCGTTAATGTGTTATTGTTCAAAGAACCGATTCGAGAAAATTATCATTCATTTTTTTATCAGAAGTCAAAGCAAAATCTCTTATACAATTCTTCCAACATCCAATTCTGTCTGCATCCATTTAATTACTTTTCCATTGGAAGTTGTAATACTGTTCAATAATTTTGTAATATGACGGAAAAGGGCGTAAACAATGACATATTTTCCGGATTTTCTTCCATCCTGTATTTGTGGTGGAACATCATTAACCCGTATATTGTATCTTAAAGGTGCACTACTAGACTTGGACATTTTCACCACTCCGTTTGCTAGGTTAGAGTTAGTGTTAACAATCTGTTAATATTTTTTCAGAAAGCGCTCTGTAGAAAAAAATGATTGAAAAATATCCTAAGAAACCTCATTTTCTCGACCAAGAAGAATACAGTCAATTTGTCACACAGACGCGTTCAAGTTCAACAGCTGAATGCGACCGCTGATCCAAGTAATTTAACGATCACGTGTAAGAGCAAAAATTTGTATATTGTTATGAAGCCAAGCTATTGTATGCCAACAATCACCTGTTCTATGGAAGTTGGCCAGCTCGGAAAATTGGCGCCGAGTAGTTATAGTACTAGAACGTGTGTAGGCGCCGAGTAGTAATAGTACTAGAACGCGTTCACACAAGCAGAATATAAAAAAATTCTTCGTCTTCAAAACGCTGGTTATTCGTGTGCATTTCTTCAGATAGTAATTGTTAATACACTTCAGAAATTATATTAGACTATTTCGACGCTCTGCACGACTGCCATGCTATTAAACGGACCCTTATTCCACTGATATAAATTGTAAACAGAACTTCGATGGCGCGAAATCTAGTGCACCTTTAAGTGTTGAATCTTTCCACATGTTTGAATGCGTAACTGCGATACGTTTAGAATATCTTACAGAGACGTCAACCAGGTTATGCTCTCATGACATCAGATTTGTACTTGCAGAGACTTCGATCCGAATATGCGTTAATGAGGACTGCTTTACTTTTCACTGATACGTCAATTTATGTATACGTTCATGAGAACTGTTTTGTTCCTACCGAGACATCAAACCCCTTATGCTAACATGACATCTGGTGTATTCCTAACGATATATGGTTTATTTCTTACAAAGATGCCACAGCGTTCATTCGTAAACGGTCACTGGCTGGTTGCCTCCGGTGCGTTCGTGAATCTGGTTCGTTTCGGACAGAAACGTCATGCCGCTTATGTAGTAGTTGTAGTAGTAGTAGTAGTAGTTGTAGTAGTAGTAGTAGTAGTTGTTGTAGTTGTAGTAGTTGTAGTAGTAGCAGTAGTAGTAGTAGTGGTAGGCCTGGAACGGGCTGAAGAGTCTATTTGGAACAGCATTTCAAAATTGAATTTACAGTACAACTAGTCCAGCCTAGATGTGTGCTCATCGTTCATAGGTTGCCGGAAGCTAAAGGCAACAATGGAGGTAGATGTCATCTTGGCGAAATTGTCCTAACGTCACAATTTCTTACTAAGGGGGTGGATTAGTCTTCCAGTTTTTGTCGAGGCGGTTTTCAAAAATGTTTACATTGTTACTGTTAACCCCATTATGTGATAAACGGTTCCAAATTGTTGGTATCTTTATTGGAACGAAATTCTCGGCCACTGATGTTCTGAATGGTTTTAGCAGCAGTTTTTGTGTAGTATTTCTGTTTTTTGGGTTATAATCGCGGTCAAAGGGGCCCTCATGGCTAGCTCAGTCCGCTTTGTGGCAGAGTTTTGGATCATCAGCAATTTTTTTTTATAACTTGCTGACGCTGTCAGTGTCGAGGTCATGTATATCGAGTATAAAAAGTAGCGCCCCAAGAACACTGCCCTGGGGTACTCCTGATGTTACCGTAGCTCACTCCCATCTTTTTTGGCCGACACAGACCCGTTGCTTGCGGCCCGTGAGCCAATGTCAGAGCAACCTAGACACGTTTCAGTTATGCCAATCGTCTCCACTTTTCTCGGTATGCGTTCATGGGGGACCTAATCAAACATTTTTTGAAAGTCAAGATAAAGATCGACAGCTTTGGTTTCATCGTATATCTCGGAGATCTTATTGAAACAGTCCAGGAGACTGGACAGGCAGCTAAGTTTTGCTTCTGAAGCCGTGTTGGGTTTCCTTGATGAGGTGGTTTCTCACGAGGTGACGTGTTATACTTGTTTTTAATATCTTCCAAGGTTCTACCGATCAAAGATGTGAGACTGATTGGTCTGTAGTTTCCTGGCTCTTGCTTACTGCTCTTCTAGTGCATGGCTGTGTTGTTTGCTGTTTTCCAATCTTCTGGAATAATTCCAGTTGTCATAGACCTGTTAAAGGTCTCTGTCAGTGGACCAATTTTGATTTCGGAGAGAATGAGTAACATTCTCGGATGCAGGCCAACTGGTCCTGTGGATTGAGAAACATTTAGTTTGCTGAGTCTTCTACTTCACCAACGATGAAGTGAATATTTTAAAAAGGTTGCACTTCTCCAGGCTTTTCAATTTCTGGAATCTTAATAATATTCTCATCTGTGAAGACGGTGACAAAGTATTCGTTAAGTATCATGGTCATATCTACATCGGATGATTTTAGAGCACCTGCACTATTTCGTAGTGGGCCAATGCTGTCACGAACAACACGTCTCTCGTCACATATGCAGAGAAACCTTTTGGGTTGCGCTTGGCAGCTTTAGCAAACATTTTACCTTGTGCGCTTCTGCCCCCTCTCTTCACTCTTCTACCAGCCCGCCCGCTCATGTGCTTGTTCAGACTCGGATGTCGCTTTCTTGCACCAACTAATCTCTAAGAAACGCAAAGAATTCATCAGCGGTCCTGCCATCAAATTGGTATCCGAAGTCTATGTTTGTGATTTCGTCCTTCAAGCCGTCAAAATTGGCTCTTCGAAAATTGTAGTTATACCTTGCTGATTCCTGTTTAGTTTGGTTTGCTGTGATTTGGAATTCAATAGTATGGTGACCATCTATTCTTTCTTTAACTGTTTCCAGCTATCCCAGTTGTTCTTTCGTCGATAGAACACGGTTCAAGATGTTAGGCCCTCTCATTGGTTCTTCCACGTACTGTTTTTGGTTATTTTTGACGAATCGTATTAACCTGCCACCCGGTAATTCAGGTTCCAGTGTTGTCCAATTGATGTCAAGTAGGTTGAAGTCCCCCATCAAGATGCTCTCATGAGATGAGGAAATGATGTTGTCCAATGCGTCAAAAAAAAACACCTTCTTCTCTTACTGTATTTCTTGGATTTTGGCATACTAGTACAATTTTCAGTAATATCCCTTGCGTTCATATGGCTTGGTTTGTTTCTTATAGTGACGTCAAGCCGTTCATTCGTTTACGTGCTTAGATTAGTTTCTTACAAGAACGTAAAACCATTTTTGCGATCACGAGATCCGGTTTGTTACTTCCAGAGCCGTCAATCCGCTTATGTCCTCTAGAGTTCGGTTAATTATTCTTTCACTTATACTTGCATGAGATTTGGTTCGTTTCTTACTAAGGCGTCAAGCCGACTATGCTTTTATGAGATCTGATTCATTTCATATTGAGACGTCAAGCCGACCAATGCTATTATGAGATCTGATTCATTTCTTATTGAGACGTCAAGCCACTTACGCTTTTATGAGATCTGGTTCGTTTCTTACTGAGACGTCAAGCCGCTCATACATTAATGAGATTTGGTTCGTGCCTTATTGAGACGTCAAGCCGCTTACGCTTTTATGAGATCTGGTTCGTTTCTTACTGAGACGTCAAGCCGCTCATACATTAATGAGATCTGGTTTGTGTCTTATTGAGACGCCAAGCCGCTTACGCTTTTACGAGATCTGGTTCGTTTTTTACAGAGACGTCGAGCAGCTCGTCTTCTGAGGTTGGCCATCTTGAAGGACCCTCGTTTTGGCTCTAGCTCCAAGGTAACAATAAAGATGTTTTGCTATTTGTCACAAGTTGATCTGAACTCGTTGCTGCATGTTCATACCTTCAGGCTGTTGCGCTTTTAGTATCGATACCACAATATTTTTATTGCTTTTTTTATCGTTAGATCAAGATTTCCTTTAGGGTACTGACTTTTGGATACTTATCTTCTCTCATGCAGAGCTATTATTATCTCCCTCTCCCTCTCTCGCGCCAAGTTCTGCTCCGTCATGCTTGATCTCTTCCGAAAATTTTCACTCTTCATGTGAATGCAAATGTGCAGCACCGGAAGCAAATCGCATATGGTTAATCTATAATAAAAAAAATATATTATTTCAAACAAAAAATTCCACTTGATTAGATTTTTTTTCGGCTTTTGGAAAGGCTTGTTTGCTTCTTACTTATCAAGTAATTATCAACAATGCAACATTTTTTTAAATAATTGAATCAACTCTATACATGTTTTTACTAGGCTAATTACTTATATCGAAACAAATTCTTCGTCGAATTACGCTTGTAGAATTTTTTTCATTCAAATATTGAGTGAAGTACAGTATTGATTATAGTTTTTAATTGGTTTCTGTTGACTGCCTGCGGTGGCCGAGTCGATGGAGTACCTGACTGCTGGTCCAGCCTCAGGTGCTACATGTTGCTAGTTCGAATCTCGGCATGAGCACCGCGGTCCTATGCCGGAGAGACTTGGCACCTTCCCTCTCTGTTGTATCCCAACATCGTAGCTTTCCAAGTTTGAGGAAAGTAGTCAATATACACATGCACTGTTTACTACCATACTGGTGTTCTCTCCGTGTTCCCCCAGGCCGGAAGTGTTCTCGCTCTCATGGAACAGCCTACGGTGTTCTCCTTGGCCTCTTTCGGCTCCCTAGATCGGGCCACTCTAGCCACGGTAGGCTTTTCTTTACCTACGTCGTATTGCACCTAAGCCATGGTAGGCTCTTTCTTCCTTTCCACTACTGCTTGGCACCTTAACTCCAGTAGTCTAACTCTTAAGTGCGTTGTTAGCCATGGTAGGCTATCACAGTAGTCTAACTCTTAATTGCGTTGTTAGCCATGGTAGGCTATCACAGTAGTCTAACTCTTGATTGCATTGTTAGCCATGGTAGGCTATCACAGTAGTCTAACTCTTGATTGCATTGTTAGCCATGGTAGGCTACCACTGTAGTCTAACTCTTAATTGCATTGTTAGTCATGGCAGGCTATCACAGTAGTCTAACTCTTAATTGCATTGTTAGCCATGGTAGGCTATCACAGTAGTCTAACTCTTGATTGCATTGTTAGCCATGGTAGGCTATCACAGTAGTCTAACTCTTGATTGCATTGTTAGCCATGGTAGGCTACCACAGTAGTCTAACTCTTAATTGCATTGTTAGCCATGGTAGGCTATCACAGTAGTCTAACTCTTAATTGCTTTGTTAGCCATGGTAGACTATCACAGTAGTCTAACTCTTAATTGCATTGTTAGCCATGGTAGGCTACCACAGTAGTCTAACTCTTAATTGCATTGTTAGCCATGGTAGGCTATCACAGTAGTCTAACTCTTAATTGCATTGTTAGTCATGGCAGGCTATCACAGTAGTCTAACTCTTAATTGCATTGTTAGTCATGGTAGGCTATCACAGTAGTCTAACTCTTAATTGCATTGTTAGCCATGGTAGGCTATCACAGTAGTCTAACTCTTAATTGAATTTTTGGCCATGGTACGCTATCACAGTAGTCTAACTCTTAATTGCATTGTTAGCCAAGGTAGGCTATCACAGTAGTCTAACTCTTAATTGCGTTATTAGCCATGGTAGGCTATCACAGTAGTCTAACTCTTAATTGCATTGTTAGCCATGGTAGGCTATCACAGTAGTCTAACTCTTGATTGTATTGTTAGCTATGGTAGGCTATCACAGTAGTCTAACTCTTAATTGCATTGTTAGCCATGGTAGGCTATCACAGTAAACTAACTCTTAATTGCATTGTTAGCCATGGTAGGCTATCACAGTAGTCTAACTCTTAATTGCGTTGTTAGCCATGGTAGGCTATCACAGTAGTCTAACTCTTAATTGCGTTGTTAGCCATGGTAGGCTATCACAGTAGTCTAACTCTTAATTGCGTTGTTAGCCATGGTAGGCTATCTCCTTCCTTTTAAGCAACGCTACTTAGCCACAGTAGGCCCTTCTTTCCCTCTATCGCATGCCTTGGCTACGGTGGGCTCCGCCTTCCCTCTATGGCATTGTACCTTGATAACCTCAGAGCCGAA
>SDVV010030225.1:0-10740 GCA_016164225.1 Gammarus roeselii | reverse complement strand
CATTTATACTTCTGGATGCCGCAATGCATGTTACCTGCCTACTTCAGGATAATTCATTTATACTTCTGGATTCCTCAATGCGTGTTACCTGCTTACTTCAGAACAATTCATTTATACTTCTGGATGCCGCAATGCATGTTTCCTGCCTACTTCAGAACAATTCATTTATACTTCTGGATGCCGCAATGCATGTTACCTGCCTACTTCAGGATAATTCATTTATACTTCTGGATTCCTCAATGCGTGTTACCTGCTTACTTCAGGACAATTCATTTATACTTTTTTATTCCTCAATGCGTGTTACCTGCTTACTTCAGGACAATTCATTTATACTTCCGGATGCCGCAACGCATGTTATCTGCCTACTTCAGAACAATTCATTTGTACTTCCGGACACCGCATTACGTGTTAAATGCCAACCTCAGAAACAAAATAAAAAATCCTTTAATCACGAGATGACTCGTGGTATTCTGGTGTTTTACAAAGTATTCCTTAACACTATGATACACCTTAAATTCATGGTACAATATTATCGAGCAAGTTATTTAATTAAACATAGTTTTATGCAAAGAAATGAGTACTACATCAGTTTCGTGTATACATGGTCTGGATGAACCTACGTTTATTTCAATTATATTCATGAACGTCCCACTGCATGTTACCTGCCAACTGAGAACAATTCATTTATACTTCTGGACGCCCCCATGCATGTTACCAATCAACTTCCGAACATTTCAGTTAGACTTCTGGACGCCCTATTGTATGTTTGCCTGCCTAATTCACAAAATTTCATTTTGATTCTGGACGCCCCACTGCATGTTACCTGCCTATTTCAGAACAATTCATTTATAATTCTGGATACCCCTATGTATGTCACCTGGCTACTTCAGAACAATTCATTTATGCTTCTGGATTCCTCAATGCGTGTTACATGCTGACTTCAGTACAATTCATTTATACTTCTGGATGCCGCAATGCTTGTTACCTGCGTACTTCAGAACAATTCTTTTATACTTCTGGATGCCGCAATGCATGTTACCTGCCTGGTTCAGAACAATTAATTTATACTTCTGGATTCCTCAATGCATGTTACCTGCTGACTTCAGTACAATTCATTTATACTTCTGGATGCCGCAATGCTTGTTACCTGCGTACTTCAGAACAAGTCATTTAAACTTCTGGACGCCCCAATGCATGTTACCAGCCAATTACAGAACATTTCATTTAAATTTCTGGACGCCCCACTGCATGTTACCTGCCTACTTCAGAACAATTCATTCATATCTCTGGGTGCCGCAATGCTTGTTACCTGCCTACTTCAGAACAAGTCATTTAAACTTCTGAATGCCCCAATGCATGTTACCAGCCAATTACAGAAAATTTTGTTTAGACTTCTGGACGCCCCACTGCATGTTACCCGCCTACTTCAGAACAATCGATTTATTCGTCTGGATGCCGCAATGCATGTTACCTGCCTACTTCAGAACAATTCATTTATATCTCTGGGTGCCGCAATGCTTGTTACCTGCCTAATTCAGAACAAGTCATTTAAACTTCTGAATGCCCCAATGCATGTTACCAGCCAATTACAGAAAATTTTGTTTAGACTTCTGGACGCCCCACTGCATGTTACCTGCCTACTTCAGAACAATCGATTTATACGTCTGGATGCCGCAATGCATGTTACCTGCCTACTTCAGAACCATTCATTTATACTTGTGGATGCCGCAATGCTTGTTACCTGCCTACTTCAGAACAAGTCATTTCAACTTCTGAACGCCCCAATGCATGTTACCAGCGAGTTACAGAACATTTCATTTAGACTTCTGGATGCCGCAATGCATGTTACCTACCTACTTCAGAACCATTCATTTATATATCTGGATGCCGCAATGTATGTTACCTGCTATGTTGAACACCGATCATTGTTCATCGTTTACCAGCTATACCAATTATCCGGTAAAAACATGGGTCAATCGATCTCAAAATAGAAAGCAAAAGATGCACTAACCATTTTGAATACAAGCCTTCTTATATGGTACCCCAGAATCTCATCTGTTTGTCGATTATTTTAAATAATCTTTATTTTGATCACTTCATGAATCCCGATTTAAAATAATGTCATGATAACGATGTTTGAATGAAGAAAACATGCATTGGAATCAACTAAAAATTCACCTGCACTTATTTCTTTTGATGATAGTTATTTTTACTCAATGAATGCGCGGGACCACATTTGGACGACTGTACAGAGGACTTTGCCCGAAGCCGAAGAGGAATGATATTTAAAACCGCTTATGTGCAGTCATGTACATGAGCCGCGATGGCCGAGTGGTTAGCATATTTGACTGCAGTAGTACATGTCGACAACTCGAGCTTCGACAGGGACAAAGCAGTTTTGTGACTGGAAGATTTCTTCGGATGTCGGTCATAATGACGAACAGTCTACGGTGTTTTGAGAGAATGCGTATAGACACATGCCAATATCAACAGAAAATCTCAGTTGCTTGGGCAGTCCAGACCAGTTGTCTACGTTCAATGGAAATCGATCCATTATTTGGTTTCTAAGCGGTCAAGACAACTTTGTTTGTTGAATTCAACAGATAAATTCAACCTGTCCGGCCAATGAACTGTCAGATACTTGCGTTGAAATACCGCAGTTTTTATCTGTAATAGTCTACCAGACAAAACGAAGAGAAAGGGTCTGGCCCAGGGACTCACTGGCCCGTTGAAATTTCAATTTTGACCAATCCCTAAACTGAAATTGCCTTCATGTTACAAAAATTGCCTTTATGTTACATGAAAACGAACAGAAATATGATGGACCAGGCCGTCATGTTTCGTGTACGCTGAGAACTCCGCCTTTATTGTGAGCTAATGTGAACCATTTTGAGTCAAATCGACATCAGGAGGCAATTTTTTTAGACATCGACCCGCTAACGTAGTTAGCATACATTTTATAATAATTACACATAAGCTATTCTTAATTTTTTTTATTCTAACTAACTCCTCCACTTTAAATTATGAAGCACACATATGTCAGAAAATCTGATAATGATAAAACAATGCTAAAATGAATGCATTAGAGTGAAAAACAGTGTTTCAAAAACAGAGTTGACGTTATCAACGTTATGTTGCCTGTTCAGTTTGGTTCCAAGCTGCATGTTAGACACGTGCGTCAGCCTGACATTTGCTCATTTTCTTTGTTTTTTATATCATTTTTGGAGTATTATTATAAACGGAGTGTCTAAATTAGTATTCATACAATAAAAGTTAGGATAGGCTTTATAAAATCCCCATTTCTGATTTGGGGTAGTTTTTTAGGGTAAACACGTTGCTGACATTGGCTCGGTACGTTTACTGTTACAACACCTCCCTGGCACATGAGACTGACATTGTGTTTAGAACGACCCTCTGCCTGTTCCTGACTTGTGTGACAAATTAATGAAATAAGCATCAACATGTAACTAAAGTGACTATTTTTACCCTAAAACAAACTATCAATTTCTTTGTCAGTAGAGGCTTTCCAACGCACCTTTGCTTTCTTTATGCCATAAAAGCACTTGGCCGCGTTGATCATTGGAACAGTTCAAAAAATATTTTGAAAGGGGGGGCCTGAACATCTCGTGAAGCTACTGAAATACTAGTACCAACATCAACAACGAGCAATACGACGAAAATAGCTCAACATCAAACCCATCCCGAACAACCAATGAAATAAGCAGGGACGCCTCCAATCACCCCTCCTCTTCAATGTGTATGTAGACAGCCTACACGAGCGCCTGACGATATGGTCCTACTAGCCCCTCCCGTGGATACTCTTCAAATTATGCTGAAAATATGCCAGGCTGAGGCCTCAACACTAGACCTTGAGTACAATACTTGCAAATCTGTTTCTATGCTAGTAAAACCGAACACCATGTAGAGTTGGATTGCTTGTACAGTTTTCCCTACTAAGGTCGCTTAATAATGAACAACCGTTGTGATAATGTTGACATCTCCGAGCATCTGTTGAAATTGAAAGCAGTTGATCATCAGCTTATATGGAAATTCAACTTATCCACTATAGATGTTAAAATACGGCCCTTTGAACCCTACTGCCACCCTACCTACTGTAACTCACTGGTGTAAATTTACGTAGGTCGCTATCAGTAAACTAAGAGATGCCAACAATGATATTTCAGTAGATCGACTGGTGCTCCAAGTACTGCCTTAAGGTACGAGCTTGAAAAAATACCTATAGTCTTCAGAAGCGTATCATAAACTCTAACAGTACCAAAGGCTACGCGTAGTAACAAGGGATACAAACTGAAGACCTCTGGGAACATAATCGAAATCTGGTATAGGCAACTCCCGCAAAAAAGTAGAAAAAATATATGCTGTAATTGGTCAATCTTCATAAGTTAACCACGGGAATGTATTCTAAGCACTTTCTCGTATAGCTTAGGGAAAATAGCTTAGTACAGTCTAAGATTAGACAGGAACACTAAACAATTTATAACGGCAATGCAGCCATACAGAGTACACCAGTTGGTCTCATCAAGGACACAGGCTTTCAGAGCAAACTAAGCAGGTCGTTGAGCTCTACGGATCATTTTGTGTCTCGCTTTTCCTTGCTCTATTAATGTTGGCTCGCAATGAGTGGCGGGAACGCCAACTTTCGAGTCCTTGTAAATGCAAGGCTTGTATAGGAGGAAATGCTCGCAGGTCGTTTTTTTTTCCACCAAGTTTACTACCTGCCAACTTTGTAGTTGCAGAAGATGAGGTGGGGGCTGTGGGGAGAGGAAGGGGTGGGAGATGTTGGCTCGGAGGCACCCGTTTGGGGCAAAAGTAAGGCGATCTTTGGATCATTGCTCTGTTTTAGCTTGAGAGCGACCGGCGCAGCAACCCCCGAGCTAAGTTAAGCCCGCGGGCATAGTGGTTCCTCCAGTCTCCTCCCGACTCTCCCCACGACAGCTCACGCTTTAGAGGTACGCACCACAGCCCCACAGTGAGGCTCAACAACTCTCTGTGTTGTTCGGGACCCAGCGGATGGAGGAGAACGCCTGCGCTATTGCGGTGCCTTTAGACACGCAGTGCACGATTCTATCAAAAGCATTTGGTGAAAGATAAACGCCTCGAGTGATCGTTTTGTTCTTGGTTTTGGATGTGTACAGGCTCGAAAACTATGATCTACTTGAACAGAGGGACCCGAGTGCAGGACAGTGCTGAGTGTTTGTTATGCAAGCTGAGGGTGGATTCAGCTAACAGGTATTGGGGCGGGGGTCGTGCTTCTCCTCTGGGACAACATGTCGCTCTGTGGCAGAGGGCGGCACTCGTGCCTGACGCGTGCCAGTTGAATTACTTGAATCATGGAAAATATTATAGTACAATGACATCAATATGCATTAGCTAAAGTTTAACCAAACACAATTTGTTCTCGTGACTGCATGTATAATTAGGACTTGTTAGCCATCCATATTTCACAACAAAGGCCTATCAAGTAACCGCATCAGACTCAACAATGCACGGCCTCCTTCACGCATTCAGACTAACGTCATGTCCTATAAATCCTTAGGCTCGCTCATCAGCTGACCACTGTGAGCTTATGCTTACCAGCTCACGGGTCAAGGACCTAAGGCTCGCTCATTAGCTGACCACTGTGAGCTTATGCTTACCAGCTCACGGGTCAGCGACCTAAGGCTCGCTCATCAGCTGACCACTGTGAGCTTATGCTTACCAGCTCACGGGTCAGCGACCTAAGGCTCGCTCATTAGCTGACCACTGTGAGCTTATGCTTACCAGCTCACGGGTCAGCGACCTAAGGCTCGCTCATTAGCTGACCACTGTGAGCTTATGCTTACCAGCTCACGGGTCAGCGACCTAAGGCTCGCTCATTAGCTGACCACTGTGAGCTTATGCTTACCAGCTCACGGGTCAGCGACCTAAGGCTCGCTCATTAGCTGACCACTGTGAGCTTATGCTTACCAGCTCACGGGTCAGCGACCTAAGGCTCGCTCATTAGCTGACCACTGTGAGCTTATGCTTACCAGCACACGGGTCAGCGACCTAAGGCTCGCTCATTAGCTGACCACTGTGAGCTTATGCTTACCAGCACACGGGTCAGCGACCTAAGGCTCACTCATTATTTGACCACTGTGAGCTTATGCTTACCAGCTCACGGGTCATCGTCCTCGCGCTATTGCCCCGAGTAATATCATTGCCTATCACCCCCTCGGATGGCAGTCTCTTATTCCTCTGGTGCCAACCCAGTAACCTCTGGGGTGTCAGCATCTCCTCTGGAGGAGTGTGTATAAAAGCACCCTAGGGTGTCGGTCGATCAACCCTGGGGTGTAAGTCCAGCCATGGCGCTCATGTAATTCGTTCAGTCACCCCAAGGATTTCGACCCCCCCCCCGGGGGCATCGGCTTCATTACTATGAAATGTTGGTTAATCACCGAAAGGGTTCCGATACGTTACCCATCAGTTTTCGGCTCCGTCTCTCGTTGAACTTCGGCCGTTCACATCAGGGGTTTTGGGTCCATCGCCCAGGTGTTTCGGCCCTAAGCCCAATGTGTTAGAGCTAGTCACCCGTGGGATCTCAGCCCAGTCACCAGGGAGTGACGTTCAAGAGTAACATCAAGCATCAGACTTAGTGATGCTAAACATCGAACTAAGACAATAATCAGTCTGCCCTGCACAGTCGTGAGGCCTCCGTCAATAGGTCAGGCTCCTCACTGCACGGTGGCATGCAGTTTTGGTGCTCATTGAACCCCCCTCTGCTACATCTACTCATGTGTAGGAGAAACCATTAGGTCAGAGGCGCTAGGGAATAGAAACCATATGAGTTTTAGCGTAACTGCCCTTTCATTCTAACTCGAATGTCAACTTCCGTCGTGTAGGTTGAATGGTAACAGAGATACCATGAATTCGTGTTAGATAGGTGCTATGTGACGTCTTCATGATACTAGTCATTCGTTTTAGATAGGTCCTATGTACCGTGTCTTCATGATACTAGTCATTCGTTTAAGATAGGTCCTATGTACGGTGTCTTCATGATACTAGTCATTCGTTTTAGATAGGTGCTATGTACGGTGTCTTTTATGACACTAGTCATTCGTGTTGAATAGATGCCATGTACGGTGTCTTCATCAGCATTCGATGTTAAAAAATAAACCTTTCTGCCTATTTGAGCCCAATAATAAGGTACAGCAAAACGGCAAACCTTATTCATATTTTGATCGTCATATAATTTCAAATTGTGAACGCCATCAGTTTAAACTGAACTAATATTATCGTGTGCGTATTAGAAATGTGATTATTTTCACCCACGCGTGAGCTCGATCGACTCGCTGGTACAACAAACATCAATGATAGATAATGATCCCGTCTGGCTGTGGTATATTAATTCTTTGATGACCTCCGAGGATGCCATCAAACAATTGACTTTAGAGCCATTGTGCTCGTAGGTGTCGTTAGGCTGGGGACTGGAAGGTGAATTTTAAATAGATGAATTTAGTTAAAATATTGTTTTTCTATCAACACAATTACAGAAAGAGTTCCGACTCAGCCCCCAACCCCCCCCCCTCTTCGAGACTTAACACTGGGCGCCTGCTGTGGCAATGCCGCATACCTTACTGTATCAAATTAATATTGGCTGAGAGCGCAAAAAAACTCATGCAAATAATGTTCAGTTACCCCCTTTTTAGTGTCACCCTGTCACAGTGTGTCACCCTGTCACAGTGTGTCACCCTGTCACAGTGTGTCACCCTGTCACAGACCATCAGGTGTCGTAGTCTCGATCGTAGTACTCACATAATTCTCATCCTTGATATAGTTACACCGAGAAGGGCTCCCACATTGTTCATAGCACGAGGAGGGCTCACACATTGTTCATACCACAAGGAGGGTTCCCACATTGTTCATACCACGAGGAGGGCTCCCACATTGTTCATCCAACGAGGAGGGCTCACACAGTGTCCATACCGCGAGGAGGGCTCACGCATTGTTCATACCACGAGGAGGGCTCCCACATTGTTCATACCACGAGGAGGGCTCCCATATTGTTGATACCACGAGGAGGGCTCCCACATTGTTCATACCACGAGGAGGGCTCCCACATTGTTCATACCACGAGGAGGGCTCCCACATTGTTAATACCACGAGGAGGGCTCCCACATTGTTCATACCCCGAGGAGGGCTCCCACATTGTTCATACCACGAGGAGGGCTCACGCAGTGTCCATACCACGAGGAGGGCTCACACAGTGTCCATACACCAAGGAAGGCTCCCACATTGCTCATACCACGAGGAGGGCTCACACATTGTCCTTACACAGAGGAGGGCTCACACATTGTCCATACACCGAGGGAGGCTCCCGCATTGTTTCATACAATGAAGAGGGCTCCCACATTGTTTTATGCATCTTGGAGGGCTCCCACATTGTTTCATACATCGTATAGGGCTCCCACATTGTTCACACAATAAGGAGGGCTCCCACATTGTTTCTTACCACAAGGAGTGCTCTCACATTGATTCATTCAACGAAGAGGGCTCCCGCATTGCTTCACACAACGAGGAGGGCTCTCATCCACATTGTTTCACACAACATGGAGGGCTCCCACATTGTTACACACAACACAGAGGGCTTCCCCATTATTTCTCACAATGAGGAGGGCTCCCACATTGTTTCACACAATGAGGAGGGCTCCCACATTGTGTCAAATAATATACACGTCATATCATGACTTACTGCGCTGGTATTTCTTCTTAACCTCAACTCGTGATGGCTGCATTCTCCTCCCACACCTCATCCTGCTTTCTATCCCCGACATCGGAAGTAGGATCCCGATCCCCAGGTCATAGCTTACTGCATTTGCTACCCCAGTTTCCACCCCATTAGTTGGGGTGGAACCACTCGCCAGTAACTGTATCCAAGAGTCCCGGGTGTGAGGCTGTGGGCGGTGCTTGGGGTTTCGGCCCGTTCGACGGCAGTGGTCGCCCCGGCACTAAAATAGCGCTGCTGCAATTGGCTCTGGCACAAGGTGCACCAGCAGCCCCTCCTCCTCCTCACCAACAGGCAAACAAATGACTCATTTAGTAGGTTAAACTACCAGCCTCTAGCTCAATGGTTTTCATGAAATGCTCGTATAATGAATTTTGCTGTATATTGGTGGACAGAAAATTTGAATGTTTTCTTTTCATTGCAGCTTATTGGGAAAACTTTTAGTTCAAACTGATTTCACAGAACATCGAACACTTTGAGATAGTTGCAGAATGAACCAACCTTCCCATCTGCATTCCAAAGGTCAAAGTAACACACAGAAACACACCAAAAAGTCTTTCCCATTAAGTTCATCAAGATTGTTGATATTGATCTGACCCAGAAGAACGAGCATATCAGCATTCGGTGACGCAGCGCCTCATTCTGGCCTGATGCTCGGTGTAGAGCGCCCTTGAGACGAGCAGTGAGGTGCACGGTATGGGCTGGTCGACTGCTCGTGCCTGATGCTCGGTGTAGAGCGCCCCTGAGACGAGCAGTGAGGTGCACGGTATGGGCTGGTCGACTGCTCGTGCCTGATGCTCGGTGTAGAGCGCCCCTGAGACGAGCAGTGAGGTGCACGGTATGGGCTGGTCGACTGCTCGTGCCTGATGCTCGGTGTAGAGCGCCCCTGAGACGAGCAGTGAGGTGCACGGTATGGGCTGGTCGACTGCTCGTGCCTGATGCTCGGTGTAGAGCGCCCTTGAGACGAGCAGTGAGGTGCACGGTATGGGCTGGTCAACTGCTCGTGCCTGATGCTCGGTGTAGAGCGCCCTTGAGACGAGCAGTGAGGTGCACGGTATGGGCTGGTCGAGCTCGTGCTCGCTGGCGGGTTATGTCTCCTGCTCGTCATTGTAACAACAAGCAGAGGCCGAGGCTGCACCCGCAACAGAGCCCCATTGTGACCCATCATAGCGAGGGGAGGCGACAGCCCCGGGGAGGGAGGGAGGCGTTAGGGGGAACAAATGCTGCTCTTCAATATTACCAAACAACCAATGCATGACAAAATATTGGAATAAATTATAGGTTAGTTCTTTTCCACAATTTATAGCATTTTAAAATAGACAGGGTAGCAACGGGTATTGAGTGTCGTCGGGCTAATAATTACCTGCTGGCTATTGGTGGGCGGCGGGCGATGGATACGTTTTTGGCTTGAGTTGAGCTATTGAACTTACATCATTATTTCCGCACGCGTCTGATGCGTTCAGTAAACTGGACTCCAAAATTAGAATTGGAAGGAGCCTGTGGTTGTCAAATGCAACTACAATTAATATTAACGGATGGTCGGACAGTTGAGCGTGTCTTCGAATACGTTGATGGAGGTCATGGCTTAGTTCTTTACGTGCAGACGTCTGTCGTTCGGTCGCTGTTCCCTTACGGAGGATAAATATCATTGTTGATATTGGCTTTACAATCAGAGTTATTAATATTGACTCTGCAATCAGAGTTATCAATATTGGCTCTGCAATCAGAGTTATCAATATTGGCTCTGCAATCAGAGTTATTAATATTGGCTCTGCAATCAGAGTTATTAATATTGACTCTGCAATCAGAGTTATTAATATTGACTCTGCAATCAGAGTTATCAATATTGGCTCTGCAATCAGAGTTATTAATATTGACTCTGCAATCAGAGTTATCAATATTGGCTCTGCAATCAGAGTTATCAATATTGGCTCTGCAATCAGAGTTATTAATATTGACTCTGCAATCAGAGTTAT
>SDVV010030224.1:0-11703 GCA_016164225.1 Gammarus roeselii | reverse complement strand
CCTATATATATATATATATATATATGAGTGTGTATATATATATATATATATATATATATATATATATGTATAGAGAGAGAGAGAGAGAGAGAGAGAGAGAGAGAGAGAGACCACAAGCAGATTTTTTATCGTATGTATTTATTGTCTTTGGATAGGTGATAATTGCCATATAAAAACAGTTTGTAGGAAGAGGCAACAAATCGGTCTGTACCAGCTGGTTTGTGGAGGTATTGTCTAATCTCAGTCGGAGGTATTCTTCTTTGAAGTATTTAATTTAAAATTTTGTTTATCTACTTCAAAACCATACGTTCATGTCATTTTTTTTCAGTTTCGGAGCATATAAATGAATAGTTAGTACAATAAAATGCACTTTTTTGCTTCACAAAAATTCATGACATTGTGTTTTGAATTTTATTGTTTGAAAGATCTGCAGGAAAAAAGAAACCCTTCAATCATTGCGTTAGGTTCATTGTATGCATCAGCAGGGATCCTAAATCTAAACATAAAATCTAAGATTAATTTATCTTGGCAATTACATTTCATTATCAATACTCTTGATTCAGCACTTATACCGTGTGCAACTCGGGAACCTGTTTGTTTACATTAGGCTCTCACAATCTTTCTGTAAACTTATCACCTTTGGTGTTATTGAAAACAGTGCATATATCTAGGTTACAAGATATATATGAGGTTAAGTCGGAACACCCTAAAGATATCATTTGAAAGGCGGGTTCGCATATTTATCCGTACTGTCCGGAGGTGTCACTTCAGCGTCCAGAACTGAATCCAAAGTGTCTTAACGTTAGGTACGGGAAAACAATCAAGATATTGAAGAACAGTTCAGGAAGTTTTAATCAAGTCCGACAAACCCCCATCAAATGCAGAACTGATGACTTGATAGATTTTCTGATTTCCAGTTGCTTAGAACCTTTAATTTACTGGATTTACTGGATTTTCAATATTCATGGCTAACTAAAGTGGAGTTTTCCCTCCAGGTGGAGGTGTTCCGAAGGCATTAATTGCGCGTCAGATCGCAAATTTATCTCTATGAATCATATTTTTCATTTGCCAAACATCTTTTGTCGCCTCTGTTTATAAATATTTTGCTCGTTTCCAACGACTGTTCAACTATTTGGTGACGTGTGGCAGTTGCTAAACAATAATTGTTTGTTCCAATTATTTGGTGACGTGTGCCAGTTGCTAAGCACCCGATTGTTTCAACTAATCGGTGACGTGTGGCAGTTGCTAAACAATTTCATTGTTTCAACTATTTTTTGACGTGATGCAGTTGCTAAGCAATCGATTGTTTCAACTATTTGGTGACGTGATGCAGTTGCTAAACAATCGATTGTTTCAACTATTTGGTGACGTGATGCAGTTGCTAAGCAATCGATTGTTTCAACTATTTGATGACGTGATGCAGTTGCTAAGCAATCGATTGTTTCAACTATTTGGTGACGTGATGCAGTTGCTAAGCAATCGATATTTGGATGATTTTTTTTTAATGACCGTTGCGGAATATTTGGTAAATGGGGTTCGTGCATGGAAATTCCATTGCATTTACAAACGAAACATTACTCATTTCATGAATAAATGTTTACAGACAATGTGAAGGCTCACAAACCACAGTACAATTTCATCCATTTAGAAGATTTGGAACACATCCTAAAAACCTATGTTAGTCATCATGAAATTTGTCATAACCAAAATGAAGAAATAACAAAACAATTTGGTTGTGAATAATTCTGAAAAAATATGTGACGGAAATTGTTATTTCACATCTCGAGCAAGCGATTATTCATCGCCCTGCAGATGTCATCATTAATTGTTGGACGACACATGAGAAGAAGGCGCATCAATTTAAACTCTATGGAACTGAGTTCAAAATGAAAAACCTCTACAATCATTATTATTCGGATCACTCATCTTAAAGTTTCACTTTTTATAGTGAGCCTTCAACCTTCAAGGATTTTCCATCCAAATTCGGGTCGTTCCAGTGACGAAAAGAGAAACCGTCAACATGTCACATTTCAAGAATTCGAAAAACTATATACTTGGTCGTTCAGTGTGTAGTATATCAATCGGTTGATACAACGAGCATACGAGTCTATCATGTGTGTTGTTCATCCCTACAGAATGCTTACTTCATTTATTGACTGAACACAACCGTGTAAAATTGACGACTGCCGGCAACTGGCGGCAGTTAATGCCGTAGCAGAATAAACCGTCGCGTCCTATCAGCTGCATCAGAACGCGCGTCCTATCAGCTGCATCAGAACGCGCGTCCTATCAGCTGCATCAGAACGCGCGTCCTATCAGCTGCATCAGAACGTTAAACACCGAGCTACGATCTTTGGGATTAAATAGAAAAGGCAGCAGGCGAGTCAATGAATAACGTCTAGTATACGTGCAATTCATTCACGTTTGCAGGACTGGGGAAGTTGGTTCGTCTGACGTTTGAATGTTGTCAACATACGGCGATAAAGACAACAGGTACATGTAGTAGGAATAATCCTAGTAGTTTCATTGTGTTTCATCAGCGCAACTGATGATAACGTCGTCGAATGATGAGACACCATCACTGATAATGAGCAGTGCATTCTCATTAAATAGGTCATGATAGCTCCGTCGAATGATGAGACACCATCACTGATAATGAGCAGTGCATTCTCATTAAATAGGTCATGATAGCTCCGTCGAATGATGAGACACCATCACTGATAATGAGCAGTGCATTCTCATTAAATAGGTCATGATAGCTCCGTCGAATGATGAGACACCATCACTGATAATGAGCAGTGCATTCTCATTAAATAGGTCATGATAGCTCCGTCGAATGATGAGACACCATCACTGATAATGAGCAGTGCATTCTCATTAAATAGGTCATGATAGCTCCGTCGAATGATGAGACACCATCACTGATAATGAGCAGTGCATTCTCATTAAATAGGTCATGATAGCTCCGTCGAATGATGAGACACCATCACTGATAATGAGCAGTGCATTCTCATTAAATAGGTCATGATAGCTCCGTCGAATGATGAGACACCATCACTGATAATGAGCAGTGCATTCTCATTAAATAGGTCATGATAGCTCCGTCGAATGATGAGACACCATCACTGATAATGAGCAGTGCATTCTCATTAAATAGGTCATGATAGCTCCGTCGAATGATGAGACACCATCACTGATAATGAGCAGTGAATTCTCATTAAATAGGTCATGATAGCTCCGTCGAATGATGAGACACCATCACTGATAATGAGCAGTGAATTCTCATTAAATAGGTCAATAATGAATGTTTTCGTAGTCCAGTGATGTTGTTTTTTGATTAGTTCGTCCCAAATACATAATGATGTTTCATTTAACGTATTTTCAATAGTATTCATTAGAACTCGCTTTAATTACGGCATCAAACTTTGCCTTGAATGAAAAGTAAGAGACATACTTTCACTGAGCATCGGTATGGTTTCAAGCGAGCAAATACTGTCAGATAATTAGCGATACAAAGATACGGATCATGATGGAAGAGTATCTTCGTTTCATTCTTCTCTATTTTATCCCGTTACTTTAAAATATAAGTAGTAGAGCATCTTAAAGGCTTATTGTTTTAACTGTTCATTCCAATTAACTCATGATATGAAGGGTATTTAAATAATATACCACAAAATACGATACATTATGGAAAAATAATGGCTAGCCATTATATGCTCGCTCTATACTATAAATGTGTTGCACCGTTGGGTGAGATTCAACACTGCGTCTTCCTCTCACCCTTGAGATCCGATACTACTAGGGTATGCATAAGGAAGATTCAAAGAGTTGAGATTCACAACAGTCAATTAAATGGAGGATGGGAAATCCGCGTCCCCCCTTCATAGAATTCTGATTACGTACCTGTGTTTTAAGTTTGCTTTGAAATATATATATATACAAAAATTACATTTTCCACATCATTGACCCCTCATTTGACACGCACGTAGTCCGGAATTATCTCATTGATTGCCACTTGAAAGGTCCAGTCTGTATACAATTAAAAAATGGAATATTTGTGTTTATTAATAAATAAAGCTAAGAATACAAAGTATTCGTTATGGTGGAAAGTGTTACATTGAATAAAAAGTAAGAAATTACTGGCGTACCTAGAAACAATCCTCAACTAAACAATTCGTGACACTATAGTTCATATTGCTGCCTATCCACCAACTTCATACCACAATTTTCTTTTATACCCATTTCTTCCGATCACTGTCCGTGCTATTTTGTGTTATCGCGCGTCCCGCATTGGTTGTTATGGTTGTATATCATTATCATATGTGTCTGCAGAAATGTTTGATGTAATAAGTTCTATACGGTTACAGAAAATGAAAGGTTTTGCCTTATTAATTCTCTGAAATTAATGATAGCACCGTAGATCGCAAAGAGGTCTGAGCAAAGCCAGGCCACGCGTGTATTCAACAGTCAATTCAAACTGTATTCACCTTATGTCTCATGATGCCCGATTTGATGCATCAGGATCAACTAACCTAATCAATGACACCTTTCCTGTCTACATTGACTGAGCTGCAGTTTTGTACCCTCCACCCTGAGCCGCACTGCCGCTGGTGAGGTCGATGACGTCTGTTTTGACGTGGACAAATGATGGACCAGAGCCAAGATACAAAGGAACAGCGTAGTCGATAAACGTCGACAGTTTGCAGAGAGCGGTTGGGATTGTTCCTCGCAAACACTACTCTAAACTAAAACATACAGCCTTTTACTTCAAGTCATTCTTTGCTTCTCGACTGCGACGAATTCAATACAGAATGTTGAACATGATTGTCAAACCTAACAGATGGCGTCAAATCAAAATGCAATAATCTAAATGTAATTGAATGCCTTGCAACAGTAATACAATACTTACATTTGCTAATAGCCGCACCAAGAAGACGACCAGTTCTACTTTGCTCTGGACGTCGAATTTCTGAAAAAATACATTATTCAGACTAAGAGATGACAACTTCACTATCGAGAGTCCCTGTGACTCAAGAGCTTTGGACTTGTAGAAATCAAACTACACATTTGGCCATTAGGTTTATTTCATGAAGACGTCGCCGAATAGCAACAGATAGAAAATGGTCTACAACATATTCTAGAATCGTTGCAAGCCAAATAAGGCTTATCAGTAGATACAAGTACTGCGAAACGCTGATTTTGTCCGGTCTACGAGAGTTTGCCTATACAATTTCAGCGACGGATTGGAAACGGTTTTGACGCGGCTGTTGATTTTTGGGGCGCGAGCCTGCTGGGCGAAGGGGGGCGGACGAATGGGGGGTTTTCTGCCCCAGCTTACAAATGTATTTGTGATATTTTATGTTTGAACTTCTATATTTTGTCTGTTTATTGATGTTTTATTGTATTTATATGTGTTTTTTTACCATTAGATGGCTGTATTGGAGTACGCTTTGTTCCATACTGTTATTCATTAAATATTCATCCGTTTCTGGTAAGAATATGCCTTCATCTCTTTTCGGGCTGGGGAAGGGGGTACGGGGAAACCATAAATATATATTTTTTCCTATGGACTACTTGCGCCTTTACTGTTTGTCCATTATTTATCTTTTTTTTCGTTGCTGGTAGGAATATTTTTACATGACATTTTGGAGGGTGTGGGGGTGTAAGGACCCTCTAGAAAAAATGTTCAGTATGCCTCTGGAATTTTCGTCAGGCGAGGCTGCTCTTAGCTGGTCTTTGTTTTATCAGTATCCTTTCATAACTGATTTGCCACTATTTCTATGTTCTGAGTGTCTGTATCATGATATATTTATGTCTGGATTGAAATTCTATATCTTTTTCTGTGTATATTATGTTTATTTTCATAACTAATTAGCCTAGAATTGACTCTTTCGTTTGTTGCTTGGTGTGTTCTTAGCGGTTGGATTGGGATATTTTGCGTTTTTTGTTGGTTGATCTTTATATTGCATATAATGTTTATTGGAATAGTATGGTAAGTATGTTTTAGTATTCGATTTGCAGCCTTCGCGTTCGTTCGGCCCTGCTTGGTACAAGCCAGATGGGTGGATTTGGGGCAACGTCTTGTGTCTTCCATCTGTTTATTTCATATGTATATGTGATATCTATAGGAATAGCATGGTGTAATAGTTTGCCAGTTGGCAGGTTGGTGTATACATTTCTGAGGTAGCAGCTTCGTTACGAGAATCTGTAGACCCCTGATATATTGGTGACACCATGTATCCGCTTTTTCCAAACGGACCGTTATCAAGCGTATGTAGACTGTTCGAGTAGTCTAATCTCGATTTTTTTGTATAGCGAGTATCGGTTGGATGCCCCTCCTCAGCGAGAGTAGCTGGAACTTACCTAAACGATAAGGATTTATCGTAAGTTATTATATTGTGTTATGTACACATACTAATGATCGGTTGATATATTCTGAATTTGTTTCGTTTGCGGAATTTTGAATATTTATTTTATACAGTCATAGGAATTTTAGGATATACTAGGTTTGCATCTTACATGTGGCACAATATTTGTGGCATAATTGGTCGGTTATTGCATCATTTTTTTTATATTTGACATTCTGTTACGATTAATTCGTGGTTTCTTTAGTTAAAGAAGATTTGATTTTCCCCTGTTTTGGTGTGCTATTCAGAAAAAAATCCATTCAATTTGTATATACTATATCGTGTTCGTGCAGAAGTATTCCACATCATTCACTATTGGTTCTAGTTATGTAAATCTGTCACATGTCTTGGCAACTTATTCACGTTAGTTGTTTGGTAGGTTACTAGCTAGTTGTTTTCTGCTACATCATAATTTTTTTCATGCATTTTTTGGGTATGGTAGAGAATTGATCGTGTTATAAATTTTGGTTAAGATAGGTTAGGTTGGGTGGGCTTAACATATAGGTATACACACACACAAACACACACATACACACATAGACGCATGAAAAATTGCTGACTCATAGCAAAATGTTACATATGATAATGTTTGCGTGGGGTCTCTTTCATCATAAATCTACAGCAAAATTGGTACAGATGATAACTACTTTGTATTGAGAAAGGCGAAAAAAGCAAGGCCAGTACCCTATGTCAACGGCTAGGTGAAACAATATTTTTTTAATCTTCTCTACTCAGCCCTGAGCTATGTTGCACATGAGGCCGATATGCATACAAAAGTAGATATGTGTGCATGGTGTCGGCACCGACCCCGTTTATACATACAAAAGTGTGTATTTGCCAGCATGGTTTGTGATATACAATAAGATATGTGGAAATAATTACAGCGAAATGGAGTGATTTGATATGTATATCGCATAAATTAATGAATTAATACCTTATGTACCTCTGAATCAAGTAAAAAAAAACTTAACTAATGATTGGGTTGGTTATTTTAGATTGACTAGATCGTTGAACCATACATCACGTGAAAACGTAAAATGGAGTTATCTATAATATTCTGGAATCTGAACATCTGCAAAGGGATATTTGTCAGATCAAAGTTGGAGGAGTGTATTCAAGTCAAACTGCTAATATGTTAAACAATTGATCAAAATTTAGATCTCCATATAAAACCATACCATACATAACCATAAGACTTGGATAAAAAATAGCAAATTCTTGGCTAGGATGGGAAGGTCAGATTGACTAGGTATCAACATATCTGGTAGAGTATCGCAACCATTTTCTATTAATTGATTTTTCTTGTCAATGTTGTCGTACATTGGTCCCCTATTATGTACTTTGGGCATTATATTACAGATTTTGTTGACTACGGTCCGTGCATCACAGATATATAGTAAAATGTTACAGTGGATGTAGTGAATATTCGTTATAATACACGAGAAGGGTAAAAAAAATCAAGTACAGTAATCTTATACGAGTACCCCATTTTAGATAATAAACAATATAACATGACAATAAACTGATCATCTCTCAATCGAGCAATAAATCCAACAATACCACAAAATATCTTATTGTAACAGTGAAATGTTATATACGTATTAAAAAAAATACGTATAAATTCAATGTTAACGTTCAACAGCCATAACAAACAATGATTCATGCGGCAAGCTTGCATGATCGCTTATAACTCTACAGTCTACTAACATTCCATAACCTAACATTTCGTGAAACTACATACACGCACACACTCATACACATATGCACAAATTACCCTTATTACAAATAAAAAAAATGAATCTTATTGAAACAAATGCGAACCTTCAGTAAATATGCTACTGGTGATAGTCATTTTTTTATCTTACTGAAAGGTGAAAAACATAACTAATATGGTTTAGAAGCTACCAACTTGTGCGATCCGATATACATAATTGAGAGTTACAATGAACGAATGAGTTATTTTGTACACTATCAGTTTATCCAAATCCGAAAGACTAGTTCTACAAGTCAACCTAATACGGACCCAGATCCAATATCAAGAGGTAAAGTATACGAATATTTTCTAGCACTACCACAAATTAGACGAATTTATACCTGATGAACATTTATTCATATGATTTCAACTATTCATATTCTAGATTTTGTTGACTGCGGTCCCTACATTACAAGTCTTCTGTAAAAAACGCTAGAGTGATTATAGTGAAGCTCGAATAAGTCAGATATTCTGAATTATTTCGGCCTCATAACAGCACCTAAATCGAGCAACTGGTTTAACTGTACTTACCACAAACGGTTAACACATATTTATAATAGTATGACATGTTGTAATAAGCATCTAGTAAAGGCATGCGGCCGAAATAGATAATTGAGATCTAAAATAAACTAATGGAAAATTTTAACACTCTATACAAATCCGGTGGACTAGTTCTCCAGAGACAACTCAAAACAGTACCACAGATCCAACATCAAGAGGTGAAACATAGCAATAGTTTGTGCCACTACATCCAATCAAGTGAATTTATACCCAACACTACATCGGATTATGAGAATGTATACATAATAAAGTTTTATTACAACGATAACCGTTCAAAATCGTATACCAGAAATAAAATAACTAAGTAAGTTTCTCTACCATGGTCTAAGGAACATTGATTATGTATGATATACGGTGTTTCCAACCACACCCAGATGATAAATCCTTCTCCAACATGAAAGGCGCATGGTCAATCAATACATGATGCCCATATACATTACCGATCATATAATTACTAGAAATAATACTGTATTTCAATTCCTAAGGTGATCTGAAACAGGACTGAGATCGTATACTAACATATGAGCCACACCGAAAAATATCTGACAGTAAAACAAACACTGAGTTCATGCGTAATAAAGTTATTTTACTGAGATACCCGTTCAATCTGGAACAAATTCAAACCTTACTGATGCTATCTCTCTAGTAGGATTAATCAAAGTCCACTGTCCTACTAGAGACATAGCATAACAATGAACTCTACAACGCATTATCTCAGCAAGCTACCCTTGATATATAAGAAATTTAGAGGTCACAGCCAGTCATGGTACAAAACCTCAGACATACCATGCATCTGTTTAGTCAATCTTCTTTGAACAGCTTCGAGCAAAGTCACATCCTGGACATAACCAAGAATTCATACACAGGTACAGTTGTCAAGAACGGGCCTGACATGAGTCAAAAAATGAGTAACTATAAAAGCTGGGCTTCTGTTCACTGACGACCTAGGTAAATTGCTACAATGACCAGCAGCTCGTCGCATAACCTCTCTATCAAACCCATGGAACTTAAGACCAACATCCGCAAGAACTTACAAATTCATGTTGAACTTGGATGAACTCCAAATGACTACCAAAAAGTGTAAGCCGACTCTACACCAAGACCAATCCATTCAGTGAATCGTCTTCAAAAACGTTAAACTATACACTTGCTAGGGTTCAATGACGAAATTCCACAAAGTTGTAGTACGGATTTACACCTCTTGAACATATATTCCTGTGATTACCGTGGAAAAAATCATACAACAATAACAATAGCAAAAAAAATCTAAGTAATTCTCTACTCCGTCGTAAGCAAGATTGAAAAAAATTTAATATACGAGGGTATCCATCCGAGTAAACCGGTCTACCTATACAAGTAAACATATACGCAACGAGCTTTGGCAAAGGGGACTCCTCCAGCTCCCCCTGAACATTGATGTACGACGTTATTCATACAATAAATATACAATAAACTAACAGCAAGACCAAGCTTGTAACAAATTGAATCTTCTACAGCTATATATTTGCACTTCAAACTCTGTAACAGGACGTAAAACATACATAAAATACTAAAAAGATACACTATCTAACTAAATTACACCTGAAAATTTTTTCAACATTGCAGATACAAACGCTATATATCTTAAGATTCCTGTAATTGTATAAAAAATCCAATACCTTGCATTGAAGATGGAAACTCTACAGTGAACATACAAAACTGAATGAAATATACTAAAACACTCGAGTTACAATAAAATAACACGATCAATTCTCTGCCAAACCCAAAACATACGTTAAAAAACCATGATGTTCGAGAAAAACAACTAGCATGTAACCTACCAAGCCACTAATGTGAATAAGTTGCTAAGACATGTGACTGATTTACATAACTAAACCTTTAGTAAATGATGTGGAATACTTCCAGAACACGCTATAGTATATACAAATATGATGGAATTTTTTCTCGATGGCTCACCAAAACAGGGGGAAATCAAATCTTCTTTAATTAAAGTAACCACGGTTTAATCGTAACAGAATGTCATATACAATGAATAATGAAATTACCTACCAATTATGTCAGAAATATTGTGCTACATGTAATTATCCTAAAATTTCTATAACTGAATGAGATAACTATTCAAAATCCAGAAAACGACACAAATTCAGCTTATATCAATCGATCATTAGTATGTTTACATAATACAATATAGTAACCTATTATAAATTCATATCGTTTACGTAAGCTTCAGCTACTCTCGCTGAGGAGGGGGGGGGGGCATCCAACCGATACTCGCTAGACGAAAAATCGAGGTATGACTACTCGGACAGTCTACATACGCTTGATACCGGTCCATTTGGAACATGCGGATACATGGTGTCACCGTTATATAAGGTTCAAAACTGGATAGTGCGTTATGCGGTATACTGATTCTCGCAACGAAGCTGCTGGACCCTCAGAAATATACATCAACCTACCAACTGCCAAACTATTATACCATAATAGTCCTATAGATATTATATACATGTGAAATAAACAGATGGCAAACACAAAACGTTGCCCCAAATCCACAGATCAGGCTGGTACCAAGCAGGGCCGTGAGCACGCTTAGGCTGCAAATCTAGTTATAAAACATACCTACCATACTATTCCTATGAGCATTATAAGCAATATAAAGATAAACCAACAATAAACACAAAATATCACAACCCAACCACTAATAACCACAAGCAACAACCGAATAAGTCAACTATAAGCTAATTAGTTGTAAAAATAGGGCTTATATATACTCAAAAATATGTAGAATTTTAATCCAGTCATAAATATATAATGATACAGACACTCAGAACATAGAAATAAGGGCAAATCAGCAATAAAAAAGTACTGATATGACAAAGAACAGCAAAGAGCAGCCTCGCTCTCGAAAATTTCAGAGGCGTACTGAACTTTTTGTCTAGAGGGTCCTGGCACCCCTCCCCCTCCAAAATGTGATATAGGCATTTT
>SDVV010030223.1:0-11703 GCA_016164225.1 Gammarus roeselii | reverse complement strand
ATTTGCTAATAACAAAGGTATGTTTATTTGCTAATAACAAAGGCATGTGTATTTGCTAATAACAAAGGTAAGTTTATTTGCTAATAACAAAGGTATGTGTATTTGCTAATAACAAAGGTAAGTTTATTTGCTAATAACAAAGGCATGTGTATTTGCTAATAACAAAGGTATGTTTATTTGCTAATAACAAAGGTAAGTTTATTTGCTAATAACAAAGGCATGTGTATTTGCTAATAACAAAGGTATGTTTATTTGCTAATAACAAAGGTATGTTTATTTGCTAATAACAAAGGCATGTGTATTTGCTAATAACAAAGGTAAGTTTATTTGCTAATAACAAAGGTATGTTTATTTGTTAATGGGCGAAGCGGTTCTAGTTCAAGGAGTTTGAATCCTGGATTTGACGTCACCGGTGGAAGCAAGAATAGACTATGAGCAGGTCTATTCTTGTCTAGCCTGCAAACACCGGTGTGAAGTAATCCATCACCGCACTCCTTACGATACAATGCAAGCAACACTGAGTTAGTAGAGGCACTGTTGATGCATGGTTGATGACACAATTCACACTATGAAAAACATCATTAGCAAGTGCAACTGAATACAATTATTGTCAGCTGATTCAAATGACTAATCGGCATCCGTCCCTGGCTGATGTATGAAACGCAACGATGGTAAGGGGATTTTTTGAAGCCAGGTACAGCCAAGATTTAAAAACTAGACATGTTTAGTTTATAAATCTTGGGTACAGCGTCCAGATCCACCTCCTCCTCATTGACCACCTGACGTCAAGACGAGGACTGCTAGCTTATTTAGATAGATTATGAAACGAAAACATTTCTTATTGTTTGCTCCAGTTAACTAAGGTGAAATCTGATATATTTCAGTAGGATTATTACATATAGGTAACATTTTACGCTAAACGGTTAAGCCATAAATGTGTTTATAAACGTTCGTAGGGGGTGAAATACAGTTTTGCCATCGGTCAACCTCCCAAAGGGTCACGGTCTTATGTACGAATGTCTATTTTTGTATGAATACATTTTTGTAATTGATTAATCTCAACTATAAGAAAATAATTCACAGGAGAACTAAAACAATCTAATTTATCCCGAGAGCAAGTCAATTGAGTCATCTCTTCCTACCTAATTACCGTTAACCTAATAAACTAATCCAATTAAGGCCTCAGAGTTCATTGGTTGACTACACTAATTAGATTGTAGGAATTATATTTCTTCTATGCGTAATTTCTCTAATTCATCTACGTTTATTTTGGAAACAAATTTCTAAAAGTAAATGCAATTTGATATCCAGAAGCTAATTGCAGAACGTGTCTTATAAACCTTTTGCTTAGATCTCAGAAACAAATCCCAAGCAATGTATATGATAATAAATATTAGGCGTTTTTCGCTTGAGCTAATCCCAATGAATTGATCTTAATGAACATTTTATTTATATTTTCAGAACCGAATCGCAGTAATTGTTTCTAAAAAAAACATTTTGCCTGCTTTTTTAATAGCAAGCAAATCAGTGCAGAAAGATCTCAGCAGCAGCCATTTCGGTCTCTTTCAACTCTTGCCTCCGACCCAACGAGCGGCAATAGTAGGCAATAGTAGGCAATAGTAGGCAATAGTAGGCAATAGTAGGCAATAGTAGGCAATAGTAGGCAATAGTAGGCAATAGTAGGCAATAGTAGGCAATAGTAGGCAATAGTAGGCAATAGTAGGCAATAGTAGGCAATAGTATTAACTTAATTCACGGGATTGTTGTGCGCTCAACAACAATTCCACCAAACGACAGCCTAGGCCCACGGGGATTACGGCTACTAATTAATAGAACGATGGAAACAATTGCTCCGCTTCCTCTATCTATAAAGATAAAAGTCACTGGGTCAGCTGTGCGCAAACTATGTATTATGTGTGAATATAATGCATTGCCACATGTGTTGGTTGTGAGAATAAAATTTTCCTATATTATAGTGTGGAACACTCATGGATTGTCATTTAACGATTTTTTTTCACGAACTGGCATTTTGATTCAATATATGGCGGGAATTCTATTGTTAGAAAAGGCGAGTCCAGGGGCACGGAGGTGCATAACGTCCTGGATGGGTTCTAGGACTGTCGTGTTGGACGGAAAACGGTGTGAGTCCAGGGAGCAGGGCGGTGCATAACGTCCTGGATGGGTTCTAAGATTGTCGTGTTGGACGGTAAACGGTGTGAGTCCAGAAAGCAGGGCGGTGCATAACGTCCTGGATGGGTTCTAGGATTGTCGTGCTGCAGGGTGAACAGAGCAAGTCCAGGAGCTGGTTTCTTGAAATTCCAATCTAAGGGAACCCCGGTTGTTGCACGTGTGCCTACTTATGATGCTGAAGCCAGTCAAATGAAAAGGAAAAAAAATCAATGACACGTTTTTGAGGAATTTTATGTCTGCAACTACACCGTATCTTAAGGTTGCTATTAACATCCTTTTGTTATGATGAAATTTAATGTAAAAATTCCTCATTTGCAGATACAGATACAGGCACTAGGCTGAATCCCTCAGGAAGAGGGTGGCTGACGGCAAGACGTACCTCACACTGCTCTCATACGCTCACACTCGAACAAATTTAACCCTTTTGGGGCTAAAAAATCCAGCCAGGAGACCTCGCCAAACACATTTTGGGTCAGGAGTGCGGTCCGAAGTCGGTGTCAGCAGCAGGGCCGAACAGTAAAACTCGTTTACCCCAGTCGCGTCATAGTGACCAGCCCCCTTCCCCTCTCCGCATACAATCATCCCATTTCTCAACGCGACATCAAGGGCGAGAACAGCCGAACACTTGTCCATTCACAGCCATTGTCCAATCACGCATATCCATTGGACACTCTCTCGCTACCTCCACGATTATGTCTCTCCTTCCTAGTGCATGCTTCAACCCATCCATCCACCCAAACTTCGATCTACCTCTAGGCCTACGTCCACTCACCTCCGCCTTCATCTCCCTTTTCACAAATCTCACATCATCCAACCTCACCACTTGCCGAAACATCTCAGAACACGCACATCTACTCTGTCCTCCAACTCTAGATGTTGATTATATTCCTTATTTGAGTATTGAAAAAATCGTCTGTCACTGTACCGCCATTGCAGGGGACTTTCAACGAGACAATTTAGGTAGCAACTAAATATTCTTGTCATTCTCATTTGACTGGCTGATACATCATTCCTGAGTGGGCGTAGTTCCATTAACAGCTGTTCGCTGAGGTGATCGTGATAGACAGCTCTGAGGATCAAGCCCCTGGACTGTCATGAGGTGAGTCATGCGTTAACAGCTGTTCGCTAAGGTGATCGTGATAAACAGCTCTGAGGATCAAGCCCCTGGACTGTCATGAGGTGAGTCTTGCGTTAACAGCTGTTCGCTAAGGTGATCGTGATAAACAGCTCTGAGGATCAAGCCCATGGACTGTCATGAGGTGAGTCTTGCGTTAACAGCTGTTCGCTAAGGTGATCGTGATAGACAGCTCTGAGGACCAAGCCCCTGGACTGTCATGAGGGAAGTCAAGTATTAGGGATTGATTATTCAAAGTTAGGCGGTCACACCTCAGACTCCCCTTATCAGTACAGTATTGTACCTCCTCTACCTTCTCTTCATTGCATTGTTGCAATAGATCGTATTTGAAGGAAAAGATATCCTTCATGGAACCTATAAGAAGAACATACAATTTCTGTGTAATGAAGCATATTGAAATATTGTATGAAGAACAACTGCCTTCATCGTATAATTTAAATCAGTTACCCGTTAACCTATTCACCTTGAACATTGATAAGGCGACGCAACTGCAAGCGGCTCAATACACAACTTTTGATACAAAGTTCTCTCTCGATGGCTCTTTGTTATACATACGCAACAAATAGGACACTCATATTCAACAGTAGTATGCTCTTCAGTAACGTGAGCGATGCCAATTAGATAATTACGCTGAGTTGCGCCGGTGCAATCCGAAACCTGTTCTATTCGAATTACTGCTATCAAGGACAGTTGTATTTGCTCAGGAACATTCCTTCTGTTCGGGCTCCTTCTTTCCTGATCGACTCAATCTAAAGTGTATTAATACCTACCATTTCCCTGTATTCAGATCCATCCTCGTCATCTCCCCCACCCCTCTACTTCCACTTCGCATGTCTTCTAAACCGCACCCCAATTTACTGCCAGTTTAACAAATGAGTCAACTAAATGGAGAACGGGAATCTTTGTCGCTGCAATTTCTTTGATTAAATAGCAGGTTTAGTGGTCATGCGAGCCGCTCGTATTCTAAAGAGCGCTGGACGGGCCGAACAAAGCCATGTGCGGCCCACAATCGTTCCTGTATTTTTTTATACAGGCATTCACCGTTACTTTCCTCCTGTCGTTGATCGTGTATTAAGAGATGATGTATGAAAGCAGCCTACCATATAAGCTACGAATAGTAGGGCAGTTTTGAGAATTACTTGTGCTTCTTTGATGTGAATTTTCAGGGGTATTTGGTGTTGCAATTTGCATGTGTACGGATGGTCCGGTAATATGGTTGCTTTTCCGACGGCTGCCGTTCTCACTCCGACTAATTATATCAGGTTGCATCGCTTGGCGATGAAACCCGCAACGCCAATTATCGCTGTAGAGCTAACGACAGCTCACACCTGCCATGGTGCTACGACGATCATTTCTGAATGTTCTTATCGCAGTGGTCTGCGACATCAAGTATCCATTGTTCAGACGCAATGCTGTGAGCGTGGTCATGCTATAGAACGCTGTGTCACGAACTCAGCCAGTATCCATTGTTTAGACGCAATGCTGTGAGCGTGGTCATGCTATAGAACGCTGTGTCACGAACTCAGCCAGTATCCATTGTTCAGACGCAATGCTGTGAGCGTGGTCATGCTAGAACGCTGTGTCACGAACTCCGCCAGTATCCATTGTTCAGACGCAATGCTGTGAGCGTGGTCATGCTAGAACGCTGTGTCACGAACTCAGCCAGTATCCATTGTTCAGACACAATGCTGTGAGCGTGGTCATGCTATAGAACGCTGTGTCACGAACTCCGCCAGTATCCATTGTTCAGACACAATGCTGTGAGCGTGGTCATGCCAAAACACGCAGGGTCACGCGTTTTGCAAGCATCAATTGTTCAGACGCAATGCTGTGAGCGTGGTCATGCTATAGAACGCTGTGTCACGAACTCAGCCAGTATCCATTGTTCAGACACTATGCTGTGAGCGTGGTCATGTTAAAACACGCAGGGTCACGCGTTTTGCAAGCATCAATTGTTCAGACACAATGCTGTGAGCGTGGTCATGCTAGAACGCTGTGTCACGAACTCCGCCAGTATCCATTGTTCAGACACAATGCTGTGAGCGTGGTCATGCCAAAACACGCAGGGTCACGCGTTTTGCAAGCATCAATTGTTCAGACACTATGCTGTGAGCGTGGTCATGCCAAAACACGCAGGGTCACGCGTTTTGCAAGCATCAATTGTTCAGACACTATGCTGTGAGCGTGGTCATGTTATAGAACGCTGTGTCACGAACTCAGCCAGTATCCATTGTTCAGACACAATGCTGTGAGCGTGGTCATGCTAGAACATGCGGTTTCCATTGTACAAACACAATGCTCTCTGCGTGGTCAAGTCAATTTCAATATTATTTAAATCAAATTAATTGCCGGATGCAAAATAAATAAGGTTTTAATCGCTAACTCTACTCATATGTCTCTCCTTCCTAGTGCCTGCTTCACGACATCCATTCACCCAAACTTCGGTCAACCTCTAGGCCTACGTCCACTCACCGCCGCCTTCATGACCCTTTTAACCAATCTCACATCATCCATCCTCACCATGTGTTCGACTGATGTAGATAGATGCAAGAGATTTAGTCTCTTAGGAAACACGTATCATGTTCAACATAAGACCATACAACTATTGAGATATTAGCCTACGGCTTCGAGATATCATAAATTTGAGTGAAACATGCTAATAGGTCAAATGATGATGCATGCATTGTTAGACGACCAATAAAGAAGAAGAATGAGAAAATAACTTGATGACTTAGAACATATAATCTAGAAATATTGTAGTTTACACATAATCTGTTCTCGAATATAAAGACTGTCTCGTCTGTTCAGTCATAATCTCAATTGGGTCTCCTATGACCCCTCGGGGTCGGTGTGGATACAACAGACCTATGACCCTCTGGGTCGGTGTGGATACAACAGAAGCAGTGCCACTTGGACCCCTAAGTTCCATCTGTGACTTATTTGGGATGATACAGAGGTATTGTTTGTTATTTGGGCGCCCTATGTCCTCTGTGAGGGATGATACAGAGGTATTGTTCGTTATTTGGGCGCCCTATGTCCTCTGTGAGGGATGATACAGAGATATTGTTCGTTATTTGGGCGCCCTATGTCCTCTGTGAGGGATGATACAGAGGTATTGTTCGTTATTTGGGCGCCCTATGTCCTTTGTGAGGGATGATACAGAGGTATTGTTCGCTATTTGGGCCTCCTATGTCCTTTGTGAGAGATGATACAGAGGTATTGTTCGTTATTTGGGCCCCCTATGCACTCTGTGAGGGATGATACAGAGGTATTGTTCGTCATTTGGGCGCCTTATGTCCTCTGTGAGGGATGATATAGAGGTATTATTTGTTATTTGGGCCCCCTATGCTCGCTGTGAAGGATGATACAGAGGTATTGTTCGTTATTTGGGCCCCCTATGCTCTCTGTGAGGGATGATACAGAGGTATTGTTCGTCATTTGGGCGCCTTATGTCCTCTGTGAGGGATGATATAGAGGTATTATTTGTTATTTGGGCCCCCTATGCTCTCTGTGAGGGATGATATAGAGGTATTATTTGTTATTTGGGCCCCCTATGCTCTCTGTGAGGGATGATACAGAGGTATTGTTCGTCATTTGGGCGCCTTATGTCCTCTGTGAGGGATGATGCAGAGGTATTGTTCGTTATTTGGGCCCCCTATGTCCTCTGTAAGGGATGATACAGAGGTATTGTTCGTTATTTCGGCCTTCTATGTTCTCTGTGAGGGATGATACAGAGGTATTGTTCGTTATTTTGGCCCCCTATGTCCTCTGTGAGGGATGATACAGAAGTATTGTTCGTTATTTAGGCCCCCTATGCCCTCTGTGAGGAATGATACAGAGGTATTGTTCGTTATTTGGGCGCCCTATGTCCTCTGTGAGAGATGATACAGAGGTATAGTTTGTTATTTGGGCACTTTATGTCCTCTGTGAGGGATGACACAGAGGTATTGTTTGTTATTTGGGCCCCCTATGTTCTCTGTGAAGGATGATACAGAGGTATTGTTCGTTATTTGGGCGCCCTATGTCCTTTGTGAGGGATGATACAGAGGTATTGTTCGTTATTTGTGCGCCCTATTTTCTCTGTGAGGGATGATACTGAGGTATAGTTCGTTATTTGGGCACTTTATGTCCTCTTTGAGGCATGATATAGAGGTATTGTTCGTTATTTGGGCGCCCTATGTCCTCAGTGAGGGATGATACAGGGGTATTGTTCGTTGTTTGGCCCCTCTATGTCCTCTGTGAGGGATGATACAAAGGTATAGTTTGTTAGTTGGGTACTTTATGTTCTCTTTGAGGGATGATATAGAGGTATAGTTCGTTATTTGGGCCCCCTATGTCCTCTGTGAGGGAAGATACAGAGGTATAGTTCGTTATTTGGGCCCCCTATGTTCTCTGTGATTGTATGCGGATAATACTGAGGCATTGTAATTTGTAATCCTCACTGCTCTCTGTGACTGTAAATAGATGATACAGAGACATTATTTTTTGGCTCCGGATGTTCTATCTGTCTATATGGATAATGCAGAGGTGAGGAACACTCACCCTTAAGCTGTGGCGTCGTTTATCCCTACAAATATTCCCTGCGCAACAGAGCAATGAATAAATTACTCCCTCATTAATGACGGAAGTTGTAATTTAATTAATGAATAAAGTACCGCTGCTTTGCAATCATACAAACGGGTAATTTATATAAAGTGTTTCTTTGACTGGCAATGGGAAATCGTATTTTTTGAGCATTACTATTATAAAATTATCTGCCAGTTTAATGGAAAAAATTGAAGTAATTCTGCGAGAAAGAAGTTACCCGTGAAAGAAGTGATTCACACCAATCTCTGTTCTGGCGTATCTTCACTCACGTACACACGTACACGCACTCCACTCGATCCTTCATTAACGATAACGATTTCAATGTGGCAGCTAATCATTACAGCCTTTAGGTTTAGTGCATACATTGCTCAAGAACGCCATTCATTGTATTGAAAAACTGTCATCACTGTGATGACAGTTTAAAAAACTGTCATCACTGTGATGACAGTTTAAAAAACTGTCATCACAGTGGACGGCTGAGGCGCTCAAGGGCAGTCTCATACAATCGCGCTGCCATCATCTTCCAGTATAAGTCAGTCTACTCTCGGACCGACGGCTGGTAATTACTCTCAATGAGTCAGGTGACACACCTGTCAGGATGATGTTCTTACATTCACAACTCTGTAGGAGGGGAAGTCCCGCAAACAAACAGCATCAAGACGTTCGACAAGTCCATTAAACTAGAATGGAGGGTAGTGGCATGGTTGACTCTTATCCATTAAACTCGAGTGAAGGGTAGTGGCATGGTTGACTCTCATCGAGCCCCTGATCTTGTGAATCGAATGTCATTACATTGAGAAGCGAACTGTGTATGCTAGAGGTGACTTCTCAAACAGAAGTCACCGGAGCTTTTAACTGCCACATCGTCAGGTCACAATTGGGTGGATCCACTTCTCAACTGGTATCATTGCTAGCCTACACAGTCACTGCGAGACGAGCATCACAATGAATTTAATTAAGTTGGTCAAACTGGTCAGAGTTTTGGAACAATTCTGCGATGTAACAACAATGACAAGTCTCGATGACAGCAAATCTAAACAAAAAAATCTGTCCCATTAACAACAGTTTCATCAACAATATCAAAACCCTTAGCAATAACATCTACAGCAGTCCCTCTTTGGGCTGACTCTCCCACCCACCAGCAAATTCTGCCTTGCCCGCCTAGCGCCGCCTCCCTCCTGGCCGCGTGCGTGACGCGGTGGGCCGGTCGCAGCCATCGCGTGATGTATAAGCTTAATAATCAACGACTTGTTGGTTTTGCCCTGAGTGTTGATAGCCAGGGGGTCCGGTGGGAGGGGGGGCATGGGGTAATGGGGAAGGATAGTTATAGAGGCAGGCTTGAACGCCGAGACGGGGGAGAGACCGGGGCTCGGTGGGTGTACGATGTACAAATGATTACATGAGTTCAGTGTGTTTGATCGTTAGACACAAATACTAATAATTGCATTTGCACAAATTATTCTTCCAATAACTGTTGACGAGGCAGGAGTGCCCGAATGGTGAGGTCCCTCGCTCAACTCCTTTACTCCTTCATATAGTATTACCGTGAAAAATTATAGAAAATTTCTGCTCTTTATTCTTGTATTCCATTTGGAGAAGCACTGCTCCCATGAACTGAGTTACCCGAGCAATTCATAGCCAGAGATCTTGGTTGCGAGTACATTGTTTCACGGCAGAAAATGCCTGCAATGATAGCACAATTGACACAAGTTAAACTAGGTGCAAACGTTGTTTGCTGTTCATGCCCAGGAAGAGTAAGGAAACAAAGTACTGAAAACGTCAGAGCAGTTTCCAAACTGCGTTAATGTTAACAATTTGGATCACTTGTTAAGGAACGAAGAATGGCATTTTATCCGGCAAGGAAAAAATTGACAGCCTTTAACTGCATCGGGACGCGGAAAATTCGGGGCGTTCGGTCCACGGATTCGGGAGTTACGTAGCATGCATGGGAGTGTTCGAGTTCTCGCAAGATGCTAGTTGGGTTTTCATTGCTCTGTATGGGAATGCTTTAATGTTTCATACAATTATCTTGTTTTTGCGACAGATTTTTGAGTCGGCCCTAAGTTTTGAGCTTCAAAATCAATTCCACCAAAACGTGTGCAGTGACTACGAACAACACAGAATGTGAGTCAATTATTGTAGTATTATTATGAGTAATCTAAGAATTATAATTATTGAGGCAATCAATATGTTATCGATAATGAAGTAATCAATCTATTTTCATTCACGAGGCAATCATGATGTTTTCATTCATGAAGTAATATATATGTTTTTATTAATGAGCAGTAATGGTGTGTCGCCATTTCCATACAGATAACGCCATCTCCCCATTTTTCGAAGTTTATGTTTTATTGACATGTTAAATCCGAGATGACTGCAATCAACATTCATAGACAACACTGATGTAATGATCCGAGCATCTGTAACCACTAAATATTGTTATTTAAATCCGAAATACAACAAAAAATCATATGTTTAATACAATCGACTGCTACTTTTGGTATTCCCAGTGCCCTGATTAACCATTCTCTCCATTAAAAGGCAGACGTAAAGAAGAGAATTCCAACAGTAATGTCCAACACTAAATAAGGTTACAAATTGTGAACATGTTTATCTAATAACAAGTCTTTTGGTCGCGTACCATCTTCTGGCGTTCGATGTGATGACGTCACAGCTCTCTGATGTTGACAGTGTCGAACACTCCTGGGCACTAGCAACAGATCTTAGTAGCATCCTTGCAGGCCATTGCTGCTGTATCATAAGAAGCTCTTTAGGTATCAAATAATCAGGTCCAATTCTTAATTGGTCCATAGTGCATCTTTCAGCAACTAATGCATCATTGATCCCTAATGCATCACAGTGATCTAATACATCATTGATCCCTAATGCATCACAGTGATCTGATGCATCATTGATCCCTAATGCATCACAGAACATCTAATGCATCATTGATCCCTAATGCATCACAACGATCTAATACATCACAGTGATCTAATGCATCACAGTGATCTAATGCATCAATGATCCCTAATGCATCACAGTAATCTAATGCATCATTGATCCCTAATGCATCACAGTGAGCTAATGCATCAATGATCCCTAATGCATCACAGTGATCTGATGCATCATTGATCGCTAATGTATCACAGTGATCTAATGCATCATTGATCCCTAATGCATCACAGTGATCTAATGCATCATTGATCCCCAATGCATCACAGTGATCTAATGCATCATTGGTCGTGCAATGCACCAAATGTCGTCCAATGTATCTGGAATCTTCCCGTTCATGCTTCACTTGGAGGTGGGCTTGCTTTGTGGATTATATATACTCCATCACTCCGTAACTTGCTAACCCCTCCTCTTTAATTAATTGCTGAGGCAAGGCTAACAGAACGCACAGCGTTGGAAGTGTCGCTACTCTCCAACGAGGTTGTCCGCATTCACCAACACCAGGGGCCGCCACGGCATCAACTACTCACATTTGACATAATTAAAGAATATGAAGGAAAACAGAATTTTAGCCACGTCACTCACAATGGTCGAACGAATGTATGAACGTTATAAAAACGTGTCACGGAAGTTGACCTTTAACAGTTTTCGTAACTGAAGGCCCTGTCAGCAGAGTATTATTAATAACTTCTTCCAAACTACTACAAGAATCACTCATCATCCAAGGAAGCGAGATGAAGTTAGAGTTTTAATATGGACGGTGCCTATGAATATAATTTGACGGGAAATTCTTACATTTTAACACTCAGATTAAATATATATATATATATGAATACATA
>SDVV010030222.1:0-11703 GCA_016164225.1 Gammarus roeselii | reverse complement strand
TATATATGTATATATAAATGGGCCAAAATCTATTATCAATAAAATAATATATCCATTAAACCTTTGTTTGCAATATCCTAATTTCAACTCGAATGATTAGCATTGTAAATGCACTAAACGCCTCTCGCCTTACATTGAAAATGTGAAAGGTATTAAGCTAATTGAAGATGTACACAGGTACCTAAGCTATCGTAAATATATATCTCATCGGGTGAAGGGTAACCAATACCGTAAATGCTCTAGGACCCCTTCGAGGGGAAACACACCAAATTTTGTGAAGCATTACATCCAAATAAGCGTATTTTATACCCAACATTCCATGAAATTAGGCCAATTTATATCGAATACAGATATATTCCTATTATATCAAATCAAAATGTACACGAACATCTATAAAATAGCTAAATAAGATACTCTACTCTACCCTAAGCAACAACGATTAACTATTATATACGGTGTATCCTACCGCACCCAGATGATGAGCCCTACTCCAATATCTCACGTGATCTGGTTCATGACTAAGATCGTTTACTAACATAATAGCCATACCGAAAATAACTGATATTTAACGCTGAGTTAATGTGAAAAATGCTATTTTTACTACGATACCTGTTCAAATCTATAACAAAATTCCTAGACCAAACTGATGCTATGCCTCTGGGAGTATAAATCCAAGCCCATTGTGTCATTAAAACGAAGTCTACAATGCTTTACTAGGTCACTTCTCAGCAATCTATCACTGATATATAACAAATTTCAAAGAAAACATCCAGTCACGTAGAATACTTCAGACATACATACCAAGCATCTGTTTATTCCATCATTTCTGAAAAACATCGAGCAAAGTCACGTGCCAGCTGAGTTTAAAGGTTTACCCCGATAATATGTCGGAAAACTGCGGTAATCGTCTCTGTCTGAATACATGGCCTTCTCCATGTATCCCAAAAAAATATCCTTTGTACGATGAATCAAATAAATGACTGCTGGGACTATTGAAAAGCAGCGAAACGGCCAACGATAACCCGAGTGAGATCATTTGCTTGCAACTAACCTGTTACAGAATGTTGCTTGCATGTCCGAGGCCACAGACCAGCAGCTAAGGGAACCCAAACCGTAAATGCTCATGTGAAATAAGTCGTGAAACATATACGAGGATATTTAGGATTGCGGTCTTATCAATCTCCAACAGAAATACTATCATACGACTATACTTTTGCGTGAAAATTATGAACACGTCAACATGAACATGTTATAACCTATAAATATTCATAAAATTTAAATAATCTTTGTATGCTATTATTTAGATAACAATATATAAATTATAATCCAGACATAAATATATAACGAAACATACACCCGAACATAGCAACATGATACGAAATATTCAAATGAGTCATTCAATAACAAACATAGTATTATATATCATGCCCTCCAACCGTGCGAAATATTCCAAAACAATCATATATAGCGTTGGCAAGACCAATAATTTACATCTATATAATCCCTCCGTAAGCATTCGTAAATGAAAGCAATCAGATACCGTAAGGAGACTGAGAAGAGAAGCATGCATCTCGAGATAAAATCTTGTGTGACCGCACATCCAGAGATAAAATCGCTAATTGTCATAGCTAATTACCATTTGCGGTTGAACCATTGCACTCGCTTCTACCTGCATTGGAAAAATAAATAGAGCTTTAGTCGGAAAATAGTACGAGTACACTTTCGCGTGAAATGATGAAAGCACGTGTACCTGAACAGTTTTTATCCTCTAAATGTTCATAAAAATGTAAATAATCCTTGTATGCTCTTATGTATATAAAATATATAAATTAAAATAATAAACTTGTCTCATTGTTCACATAAATAGGCATTGAAAAATATGCATTGGAAAGAACTGTAACGAAGGCCATATAAACGATGTAAATGATTCTATGTCAATAAAATAAATATATATAATTGACCATGATTGATTGTCCACCTGTAATCTGTTTTCGAACATGCGTGAATGTTGTGCCAAAACCCTAAAATTGATCACCTAATTGTGTATTCTATTCCGTTAATATATATGTATAGATAAACCTTGTTTCATTGTCTACAGAAAAAAATCATCTGAAAAAACGTAAACATATCTGCAGCTGTTTGTTTCTTAACATTAGATCCTGACGAATCTCTGAAAAACATATACATTAAAAAAAGAAAAAGCGAGTGGATTTAATCAATAATATCAATCATGCAGTATAAAATATCATGTACAAACAATGCATTCTATTCAAATGACTCATTCAATAACAAACATTGTAATATATATCATGCCCTCCTACCGTGCGAAATATTCCAAAACAATCATATATAGCGTTGACAAGACCTAATAACGTACATCTATATAGTCCGTACGTAAGCAATCGTAAATGAAAGCAACCAGATACCGTATTGAGACTGAAATTTCCCGTATGGAAAAAACTATCCTCCAAGAGTACCATATATCTCGAGATTAAATCTTTGTTTGACATATGACAGATACAGATCATTCGGACCACCCGGGAAGTTGAGAGTAGGTAGTCTCTCAAAACTTGCGTTCTTGGTAGCTCTATGTACTATCAGTTACTAACTTGACCACAAGATCACTTTGTCTTAACATATAACTACTATGTCCGAGAAATACAGCGCTTGAGTCAGACACCTTAACAAATAACATACTTCATGACCATTACATTCGATAAAATGTTCAAAGATCTAGTCATCCTATATCTAATTCCTTCACATCCGCGTTTCGCCGCTATAATTATGGCCTATCTAATTCCCTTACATCCGCGTCTCACCGCTATAATTATGATCTATCTAATTCCTTCACAAAGCATATTGGTAGCCCCTACCTCCAGGGTATATATATATGGCCCCTACCTCGCGCGCCTGACTCCTTACCCTATCCTCCAGGCATATTCGTAGGTAGGGTTCCCAGGGCATATTCGTAGGTAGGGTTCCCAGGGCATATTTGTAGGTATGGTTCCCAGGGCATATATGTAGGTATATACTCTACTATGGGGTGCTGCGTTTCTCAGTTCATACCCGTGCATGGGGTGCTAAGTTGCTCAGTTCATACCCGTGTATGGTACCAAGTTTCTCAGCTCATACCTGTGTATGGTATGCGGGAGTTACTAAGTTGCTAAATTTCTACCTGTGTATGGTAGGAGGGAGTTGAAGGTAAGGTGTCATCATAATAAATGGTGTGGGTTTGTAATAACAACTAAATAACAGGTGACTGTTCCACCACCAGTGACACATTATTAATGTGACATACACAGCTTCGTCACAAAGGATAGCCTTGGCGTAGTATGACATTATTGCAGCTTCCGTCTTGCCAGCGAAGATTTACTGTTCAGATCTCGCGTGCAAGACTGCGGTGCTTTCCCATGTGTCAGCTGCAAACAATTTACTGCTGTTCTATATCACGTGTTACTAATTGCCTCATAACGTTGTTCTTCTTGAAACTATAAGCTGAGGGTGATATCACCTTGATGAAGGGTAGGTCGGTGTTGACTGCAGAACAATGATGGATGGAATAAAAATGAAACTAGTATAATTCAACTTAATGTGAAGAAGAAAGTCAAACGGAAAGGCGAAACAATTGATAATGGGAGAAAATATTGTAACGCAATTATACTTTTAGTAAATACATGCTGATATAACACCAATTATGTCCTTTTTCTAATACGTCATTCGTACAATTATATCGTGAATGTCTTTGGGACTAAGATGAAGTGTTGATGCTAAATGTACTGATCGTTTTTGGCAAGTGACAAGACAGTACCATTATTCAACAGATTAATAATTAACACGGTACCCTAAGCTGGGACTAAATGATCCTAAGTCATTTTCAAACAAAATAATTCCCTCGAAACTCAATTTCGTTAATTTTAATGAATGTACTTTAGCAAGTATCATAACTGCAATCTGACGTTAATTACACCTACTAATGGGTGTTAGGGACCATATGACACTTACGTTAATTAACACCTACTAAGGAGTGGTAAGGAATATTTTACGCTGACGTTAATTAACACCTACTAAGGAGTTTTAGGGAGCATTTGACACTAACAGATTGACACCTACTAAGAAGTGTTAGGGACTATTTGATACTGACGTTATTTAACACCTACTAATGGGTGTTAGAGTCCATTTGACACTGATGTTAAGTAACACCTACTAAGGGGTGTTAGGGACCATTTGACACTGACGTTATTATTAACATCTACTAAGAAGTCTTAGGGACCCTTTGACACTGCCAGATTAACACATGCCATGGGGTGTTAGGAACAATTTGACATTAACATTAATTAACACCTACTAGTGAGTGTTATTGAACATTTGACACTGACAGCTTTACACCTACTAAGAGGTATTAGGGACTATTTGACACTGACGTTAATTAACACATACTAAGGGGTGGTAGGGAATATTTGACAAAGAGGTCAATTAACACATACTAAGGGGTGGTAGGGGATATTTGACCCTGACGTTAATTAACACCTACTAAGGGGTGTTAGTAACCACTAGACTCTGACGTTAGTTAACACCTTCTAAGGGGTGTTAGGGACCACTTGACACTGACGTTAATAATCACTTTCTAAGGTTTGTTATGGACCACCACTTGACACTGACGTTAGATAACACCTACTAAGAGGTGTTAGGGACCATTTGACACTGACAGATCAACACCTACTGAGGGGTGTTATGGACCATTTGACACTGACAGATCAACACCTACTAAGGGGTGTTAGGGACCATATGACAATGACAGATCAACTCCTACTAAGAAGTGTTAGGGACCATTTGACACTGACAGATCAACATCTACTACGGGGTGTCAGGGACCATTTGACACTGACAGTTCAACACCTACTAAGGGGTGTTAGGGACCATTTGACACTGATAGATCAACACCGACTAAGGGGTGTTAGGGACCATTTGACACTGACAGATCAACACCTACTAAGCGGTGTTAGGGACCATTTTTCACTGATCGATCGACACCCACTAAGGGGTATGAGGAACCAATTGACACTAACAGATCAACACCTACTAAGGGGTGTTAAGGACCACTTGACTATGACTTTAATAAGCACCTATTAAGAATTGTTATCGACCACTTGACACTGACGTTAATTAACACCAACTGGGACTTGTTAGGGACCATTTGACACTGACAGATCAACACATACTACGGAGGATTAGGGACCATTTGACACTGACAGAGCATCACCTACCATAGGGGTGTTAGTGACCATTTGAAACTGACAGATTAACATCTACTAAAGGGTGTTATGGACCATTTGACACTGGCAGATCAATACCTACTAGTGGGTGTTAGGGACTATTTGACACTGACAGATTAACACCTTCTAAGGGTTGTTAGGAGCCATTTGACACTGACAAATCAACACCTACTAAGGGTGTTAGGGACCATTTGACACTGACAGATCAACACCTACTAGGGGATGTTATGGACCACTTGACACTGATGTTAATTAACACCTACTAAGGGGTGTTAGGGACCATTTGACACTGACAGATCAACACCTACTAAGGTGTGTTGGGGACCATTTGATACTGACAGATAAACACCCACTAAGGGGTGTCATGGACCTTATGACACTGACAAATCAACACCTACTAAGGGGTGTTAGGGTTCATGTTTCACTGACAGATCAACACCTACTAGGAGGTGTTAGGGACCATTTGACACTGACAGATCAACACCTACTAAGGGGTGTTAGGGACCACCTGACACTGACAGATCAACACCTACTAAGGGGTGTTAGGGACCATTTCTCACTGACAGATCAACACCTACTAAGGGGTGTTAAGGACCACTTGACTATGACTTTAATAAGCACGTACTAAGAATTGTTATCGACCACTTGACACTGACGTTAATTAACACCTACTGGGACTTGTTAGGGACCATTTGACACTGACAGATCAAAACCTACTATGGAGGATTAGGGACCATTTGACACTGACGGAGCATCACCTACCATGGGGTGTTAGTGACCATTTGAAACTGACAGATTAATGTCTACTAAAGGGTGTTATGGAACATTTGACACTGGCAGATCAATACCTACTAGTGGGTGTTAGGAACTATTTGACACTGACAGATTAACACCTACTAAGGGTTTTTAGGTACCATTTGACACTGACAAATTAACACCTACTAAAGGGTGTTATGGACCATTTGACACTGACAGATCAACACCTACTAAGGGATGTTATGGACCACTTGACACTGATGTTAATTAACACCTACCAAGGGGTGTTAGGGACCATTTGACACTGACAGATCAACACCTACTAAGGTGTGTTAGGGACCATTTGATACTGAAAGATAAACACCCACTAAGGGGTGTCATGGACCTTATGACACTGACAGATCAACACCTACTAAGGGGTGTTAGGGACCATTTGACACTGACAGATCAACACCTACTAAGGGGTGTTAGTTACCATTTGACACTGACAGATCAACACCTACTAAGGGGTGTTAGGGATTATTTGACACTGACAGATCAACTCCTACTAAGGGGTGTTAGGGACCATTTGACTCTGACAGATCAACATCTACTACGGGGTGTCAGGGACCATTTGACACTGACAGTTCAACACCTACTAAGGGGTGTTAGGGACCATTTGACACTGACAGATCAAAACCTCCTAAGGGGTGTTAGGAACCACTTGACTCTGACGTTAATTAACACCCACTAAGGGGTGTTAGGGACCATCTGACACTGACAGATCAACACCTTCTAAGGGGTGTTAGGGACCATTTGACACTGACAGATCAACACCTACTAAGCGGTGTTAGGGACCATTTTTCACTGATCGATCGACACCCACTAAGGGGTATGAGGAACCAATTGACACTAACAGATCAACACCTACTAAGGGGTGTTAAGGACCACTTGACTATGACTTTAATAAGCACCTACTAAGAATTGTTATCGACCACTTGACACTGACGTTAATTAACACCAACTGGGACTTGTTAGAGACCATTTGACACTGACAGATCAACACATACTACGGAGGATTAGGGACCATTTGACACTGACAGAGCATCACCTACCAAGGGGTGTTAGGGACCATTTGACACTGACAGATCAACACCTACTAAGGTGTGTTAGGGACCATTTGATACTGAAAGATAAACACCCACTAAGGGGTGTCATGGACCTTATGACACTGACAGATCAACACCTACTAAGGGGTGTTAGGGATCATGTGACACTGACATATCAACACCTACTATGAGGTGTTAGGAACCATTTGACACTGACAGATCAATACCTACTAAGGGGTGTTAGGGACCATTTGACACTGACAGATCAACACCTACTAAGGGGTGTTAGGGACCATCTTACACTGACATATCAACACCTACTAAGGGGTGTTAGGGACCATTTCTCACTGACAGATCAACACCTTCTAAGGGGTGTTAGGGACCATTTGCCACCGACAGATAAATACTTACAAAAGGGTGTTAGGGACCATATGACACTGACAGATCAACACCTACCAAGGGGTGTTAGGGTCCATTTGACACTGACAGATCAACACCTACTAAGGGATGTTAGGGACCATTTGACAATGACAGATCAACACCTACTAAGGTGTGTTAGGGACCATTTGACACTGACAGATCAACACCTACTAAGGGGTGTTAGGGACCATTTGACAATGACAGATCAACACCTACTAAGGTGTGTTAGGGACCATTTGACACTGACAGATCAACACCTACTAAGGGGCGTTAGAGACTATTCGATACTCTCAGACCAACACCTACTAAGGGGTGTTGGAGACCATTTGATACTGACAGATCAACACCTACTTAGAGATGTTAGTGACCATTAGACACTGACAGATCAACACCTACTAAGGGGTGTTAGGGACCATTTGACACAGACAGGACAACACCTACTAAGGGGTGTTAGTGACCATGGTTCGCTGGCAGATCAACACCTACTAAGGGGTGTTAGGGACCATTTGACACAGACAGGACAACACCTACTAAGGGGTGTTAGTGACCATGGTTCGCTGGCAGATTCATCACAAGTTCATTGTGATGAATCTTATGGTCATTTCAATGTCAGTTGATAGTTTACGGACATTTCTAATGTCTAATTTAATGTCAGCGAGCAAATATCAAGCTCATCGTCATCACGTCAAAGGAATGCGATGTATAATGTACCATCACCCTATTTCTGTAGCGTGAAAATCATATGGAACAAGCCCGTACCACACAAGAGGCTTTCAAGTGTGTGAGAACCAGTCAAGAAGACTCACATGCTGTGTGCATCACGTCTTTTACGATCAAGAAAGAACAAAAGGACAGTAATTGATATCAGTTGATGCTTATAATAGACATACACTATGATAAGGTCAATTTATTCAATTTTATCATCATATTAGACCTTCACCCCTATTTACGGATGAGTATTTAATCCATATAATCACCATCATTAGATACACAAGCAACAACCTGTTGCTTCGGTATTGAAATGTTGAGTTTTGAATGTTAAGTGCACATTTTGTAGCCGTAGATTGTCAGCGGATCATCCTTTCGAAAGATTGTCAGAAAATCATTATTACAAAAGATCGTCAGCAAATCATCCCTTCAACAGGTCGTCAGAAAATCATTGTTACAACATGTCGTCATTAGATCATCCTTTCAGCAGATCGTCAGCAGATCATCCTCTCAACAGATCTTTAGCAGATCATCTTTCAACATATCGTCAGCAGATCATCCGTTGAACAGATCGTCAGCAGATCATCCATTCAACAGATCGTCAGCAGGTCATTCTTTCAACATATCGTCAGCAGATCATCCGTTGAACAGATCGTCAGCAGATCATCCATTCAACAGATCTTCAGCAGATCATCCTCTCAACAGATCTTTAGCAGATCATCTTTCAACATATCGTCAGCAGATCATCCGTTTAACAGATCGTCAGCAGATCATCCATTCAACAGATCGTCAGCAGGTCATCCTTTCAACATATCGTCAGCAGATCATCCGTTAAACAGATCGTCAGCAGATCATCCTTTCAACATGTCGTCAGCAGATCATACTTTCAACAGATCGTCAGCAGATCATCCATTCAACAGATCGTCAGCAGATCATTCTTTCAACAGATCGTCAGCAGATCATTCATTCAACAGATTGTCAGCAGATCATCCTCTCAACAGATCGTCAGCAGATCATCCTTTCAACAGATCGTCAGCAGATCATCCTTTCAACAGATCGTCAGCAGATCATCCATCAACAGATTGTCAGAAAATCATCCTCTCAACAGATCGTCGGCAAATCATCTTGTCAATAGATCGTCAACAGATCATCCTCTCAACAGATCGTCAGCAGATCATTCCTTCAACAATGATGGCTTAGTGATGATAGCGCCGGAAGCTGGTTAATGGAGAAGATGACAGCGCGTGTGGATTTGTTTTGATTTTTAGGCACTTAATTCCATACCACTACGTTTATATATTATTTCTTCTGCCCTTGTCGTGTTGATGCGTTAGTATGCAATAGACCAATTGTTCTTAAACACCATGTAACGCTAGTTCTTCACTACACCCTCGGCAAGGGAAATACTTTAGCACAATTGAAGCTACTGCACCGCCATATAAATGGCCTCTACAAGTGGCTATGCAGATGGGTTCGATACCCTGCTGTTTCGTGTGAGATTATTATGTGTAATTTTTTGTTAAACTCCTAATTTATACATATAAAATATGTTATGAATCTAATTGTTAACGCATAAAATAATCTTCTGCGCTGCCGTTACATTAAGACGCTCAGAGATCTGATGTGCATGGTCGTTGGTTGGCCCCAGACCTCACGATACCGTATCAGTGTTTATGGCGTTAATAAGCTTGTGATAAAACTCGCAGTCGTAGCATTCCGGCCATCAAAATATTACTCGCCTGAAATTTATCTACCTGACAGCTCCGTGATTCACCTTTGTCGTAGTACAAACAGCCTCAGTATCTCTGCCCCTGGCGTGGGATCTTGCTGATACACAAACAGCCTCAGAGTCTCTGCCCCTGGCGTGGGGTTTTGCTGATCCTCAAACAGCCTCAGTATCTCTGCCCCTGGCGTAAGGTTTTACTGACCGTCAAACAGCCTCAGTGTCTCTGCCCCTGGCGTAAGGTTTTGCTGATCCTCAAACAGCCTCAGTATCTCTGCCCCTGGCGTCGGGTCTTGCTGATCCTCAAACAGCCTCAGTATCTCTGCCCCTGGCGTGGAGTCTTGCTGATCCTCAAACAGCCTCAGGGCCTCTGCCCTTGGCGTGGGGTCTTGCTGATCCTCAAACAGTCTCAGTATCTCTGCCCCTGGCGTAAGGTTTTGCTCATCCTCAAACAGCCTCAGTATATCTGCTCCTGGCGTCGGGTCTTGCTGATCCTCAAACAGCATCAGTATCTCTGCCCCTGGCGTGGAGTCTTGCTGATCCTCAAACAGCCTCAGTGTCTCTGCCCCTGGCGTCGGGTCTTGCTGATTCCTTCCATCAGTTAATTGAACTATGTTAGTCATATTTAAATGCGTGAACTGGAATCGGTTATGCTGTTCATGCTTCTGCACATGAGAAGCATAGCGTCACATTTGCCTCTACATGACTTTTATGATATCATATGTTTATTACTGTATGACCCAATAAACTGAATTGATCTAGTGTGATTGTCAGTAAATATCTTGACGTGTGTAAAGAGCGAGCGTAAAGTCAGTAAAAAAACACATATATTTTGACTCTTTTATATGCAATATATTAATACTGGAAATATTTGAGTACGATTCGAGAAACAACATTATATTCGAGTTACCCTCTCATTAAGTTAAAGGTTTGTGACGCCATAAACTGTTTTCATTTATATTTTTTAATGAACAACTGTTGATGAAATTAAAAACCTTCAACTTGAAGCGTTGATGTTTGGAAGACCCTGTTAGTCCAATCGTTCTCATGTGTTTACCCTGTCTAAACCAAATGAGTCAACGCTAAATTTTAATTTTGTTTCGCTATCATCAAATACATACAAGTTTTATACTGCAAACATGCACCAGTTAATAAAAGACCAAGAGAAACCAAACTGTTTTATTTCAGAATATTAGGAACAATCGAAGTTGTCATTTTGGTCACGATTACAGAAACTTTCAAACGGCAATCGTGTTCCTTTCCCGTTCGTATGTGATGGGAATAATCGAACAGTGGAATTGTTCCACTGTGGTTAGTTCCGAGCCGGGATAGTGACAGGTCTACTGTGTTAGCGGTGATACCACAACTAGCGAGAGTTGTTCAGAGCAACGGACGCGTGTTCATTAAGCTATGACAAGAGTCTCTCTGTGCTAGCAGTGATACCTCAACTAGCGAGAGTTGTTCTGAGCAACGGACGCGTGTTCATTAAGCTATGACAAGAGTCTCTCTGTGTTAGCAGTGATACCACAACTAGCGAGAGTTGTTCTGAGCAACGGACGCGTGTTCATTAAGCTATGACAAGAGTCTCTCTGTGTTAGAGATGATACCACAACTAGCGAGAGTTGTTCTGGGCAATGGATGCGTGTTCATTAAGCTATGACAAGAGTCTCTCTGTGTTAGCATTGATACTACAACTAGCGAGAGTTGTTCTGAGCAACGGACGCGTTTTCAATAA
>SDVV010030221.1:0-11703 GCA_016164225.1 Gammarus roeselii | reverse complement strand
AGGCTGATACTACATAAATAAGTATACGAGTATTTAGATTAGCAGATAGTATCTATACTTGTAACTACCTTGCTTCGCGATTACATTAAAGTTTTCCCTAATACCCTGCTGTGAGCCAGCCTCATTAACTATAGTCCGAATAACACCAGATGTTCTCCTCCGCTAGCTGCAGACACTTACTATGTGTTAAGACGCTCCTTACTTGCTTGCCTGCTTTCTAGAACGTGCAGATAGCCTAGGGTCGCGATTAGATTTGGGTAATCATTGGTAATCAAAGTCTAAACTTAGGTTCCCGAGAACACTTCTCCTCGCATCATTACAGACACCATTGGTATTAACTTAGTTAACTTACTACCCTTATGGCCCACTTAGAGCCTGGTCATTTCTCCGTGGCCCCGACATCAAGGTCTGCTTTCCCGAGTGTCCACGGACTTTCACCGCGCACTACTGCTCTTATGTAGTATATATGCAATCTTCCAGCATGCCCTCTCAGACAAGATAGAGTGAGAGGAGACCGTCACGTCCCTCCAGCTAGACTCCTTGTGTCCGCTCGTATTGAACTTCGAGACTCTGCTGTACTATCATTGTGTGTTGAGACTTTATCTTAATACTCAATCCACCACGTTTTTACCGATTGATTGACGGATACCAGGTGTCTTAGGAACACCTTCAAAACTCTATTAAATAGACTTGAACAATTAAAAGAACCTTGTTGAGCTTCTCCTGTGCGACTCTACATTAAAGTGTTAAATGTTCTTTGCATTCCTCGTATATTACTATCCTGTATAGACAAAAGCACGCACGGGGGTTGCTTAGCAACAGACGTGCTGCGTCAGAACTTATCTTCTTACCATCGAAAGGAAACTCAGTTTGAGACAGAAGACCTGTTGTTGTGTTCCTACACTTGTAAACATTTGTAAAACGATGTCGGTGACAAGCTCTTGTCTGTCCGAGTTAGTACTATATAGAAGCCATCCTGTATTACTTTCAACTTCAAATTTACAATGAATGATATTTCATCTAAGTACAAGCACATTCAATGATAATGGAAACCTCTGCGTAAAAAATGCCCTTATAATTTATTTCTATGTCCGTCCCTTTGCATTGTTAGGTAATGAATTTTTAAGAGGAGGGAATAATTGTTCACGTTCCACCTTGAAAATCACAAATAAATAATAATTGTTTGCACAATATTGCAAAGTTGACCGGTGTGGAGTTTTAGAACGGCTCACCGTGAAGACAACGTCATGCGAATCGCATTTTATATTATAATATCACATACAAACGACAGCTCAGTTTATTTTAGTTACATCCACACTGAAGAATAATACCGGAGGGGCTGATCCAAAGAGACAATTCACTAGGATAGTGCTGCTTCTTCAGCTGAAGGCCGGTCATTGTTGTCCCTAATCCATGCTTTCGCAGTCTATCATTCCCGTTCCAAATTGTGGATATTCAATTATCATTCTCAGTGAAAACCACGTTTTTCAACATCCATTTCTCATGCACATTTTTTTGTCTCGTTTAAAATTATCATTCCACTTCAGTCTGCCGAGCTATCGTTATGTGTTTTTCGTTTGCTCCGCTATTGGATGGTTAGCTGATTATCTTACACGTCCAATAATTCCAATTGTTAGTATATTTGATTTACAAGGTTAACAATTTACGTGACATTTTCCTTTAATCAATATGATATTGTTTACACAGATATTGCAGTATTGTGCTGTCCCATCGGAATGCATGTATGTCTCAGCTTCATCTGCATCGTGATCACTGCCGACGTTTCATCACGAAAAATGCAACACAACCGTACGAACATCACAAGAACTACATGTATACGTTTACTTGCCGCGATAAGAAAAAAAATGTGGAGATTTACTTGTTGTTCTGAGGGAATCACATCCCAAATGTCAGCAGGGGCTTCGTGTACCTCCGGATCTATTTGAATTCTGCCGTTGTTCGTAAAACATGAGGAATAATTTATCTTTTACTTCCCATATTTCAACCAGATTGAGAGCGGATACACTTAAAAAGGCTATCGGACCAAAAGTATGACATTATTTATAAGTACGCAGGGGCTAGCTATCGATATATAGTTCATTTTCCTCTAAATGATAGGGGGAATTTCCACCGTCCCATCAATCGATAAATATTCCACGCCCACGATCGCAGATCTCATTTAATGTTCATAATCTCTCTACTTATAAAAAATGCGCTGTTTCATCATCCGCGGATCAGAGTTTGATTATTTAGTAGGAACGTTAGCCAGTGTTTTTTTTTTGTCTACTTCCGTCACCGTCCTGTATCTCAGAAACCGTCCTAACCCATTCACTTAGGAGCTATCTATTCCCAGTTTCTCAGAAACCGTCCCACCCTTTTCTCTCAGGAGCCGCCTCTTCCCTGAATATTAGAAGCCTCCGAACCCGTTCTCTTAGGAACCGTCTCTTTACTGAATATTAGATCCCGTCCCATCCCGGATATCGCCGTACCATAGTAATTCAACACGGGAACTTCCTGTCGAGATACAAGGACATGGAGAAAGGCTGGCCATGAATACTCTGATAACGGAGAAGGGCGGCCTTTGAACACAGAGCGCTCTGACGTGAGGCAGCCATTGAAGTCCACTCGATCAGTGCCTGCTCTGATTCAAATAGGAAAGTGTCGAACAGGAATTTCGAATATTGAATGGGATTTCAGGTTTGGTTTCTTATCGGAATGAAATAATTGATTAATCGGTTTTGTTTAATGCGATGAAATGAAGGAATTAGGAAATTCTGACTCTAGCAGAAGATTATTTCATTGTATAATGTAATGTCTCCGACTCCTATAAACTATTTCCAGAACAATTCATGATACACAAGGGAAATGGTAAGAAATATTCACCGGTTTAGTTCCCAAGGCCCTGTTTCATAGCCACGGCAAAAAATCAGAGATCATTGTTCTCATGATATTTCATTCAGGGCATAGTAATTTCAATGGTGTTCTGTTTTGTTTCTTTTCATGCTGCAATAAGATCGAATAATTCAAATTTGCCACTGATTTAATCAGAAACCTACCTCAGTGTACAACCCGAGTCGTTTCATTCTCGATTAAATCAATTTTCAATTATTCCCATACTACAACATTTAAACACTCTCACGACATGTTGATATGTATGTCTAGAGTTTTATGAGCAAGGGTTATCTCATGATGCGGTGCTGAAACTTGCGCCCAATCTTGAAATTAGCCGATTTTTACTTTTCGATTACCAGACCTGCAACTTTCCGTAAGCTGCTAAGCTAGTTCTCTCCGACCACCAGTTACTCCAGCACTTCTGACATAAGCATTTCTATAACTCCAGTTCCCTTGTCGCCAGATCTTTTCACATCAGCATCGAAACCAGAACTACTGCCTCCACTTCTGCAAGCCAGCACTTTAACCGTCACCACATCTGCCGCCAGCACTTCCGACGTCATCACTTTTGACGCCAGTTCTCACCCGGCAGAATTTATATCACGAGGATATGTGACGCCAGCGTGTCAAATGGCGTCAGTCACAAAATCACAGACCCTCCTAACTCCAGCGGACAGAAGGGAAACATTTCTGACCGCCACAACACCAAAACATTTCTGAAACTTACTGCAGCCTCTCGGAAACTAGTTAAACTATTGCCAAAAGTGCCAAAGTTCGAGTCATTTTGAATATGTTATTGCATTTCCTAGGAATGAACGTTTGACTCTCAATGACGACGGGAAATGATTCGTCTCTTTGAGTGGAAACTACAAAGCGGCTAATATATTTTGCATGGAAAGTACGGCTAATGCTCAAGGACTTCCCAACTTCGATCAAAAATTAACTTCTGTGCTTGAAGTTGGAGATGATGTTGTGAATTTTGTAGCAAGGATGCTTAAATATTTCTTACCATCAACAAAATATTGTGTCGCTAAATCGTTGTTAGTTGGTAATATTTCATAGGCAGATTCTTTTCTGGCAAACTGAGGTATTTGGTGAACAGTGTTTCATTCTAGAACATGAGTTGGCTACGAAATGCCCTCCGAAAAGCTGCAACACATTCACCCACACACCTTCCCTATGGTGACTACACTCATGAATTTGAAGAGGTTGTGGATCATAATATTAACTTCGACTTCTGCGTTTAAGTTTTGTAATAGAAAGGTCGTTATTATCTTACCTCAAAACATTTATTTTCTGGTGCGATGTGTGATATTAATTGTTCTGGTCAGTAAAAACGAACTCCCCTTAAACAAGTTTGAATAATAACTACAAATTGAAAGTAAACGTGGAGATAAACGCAATGGATTGCATGACTCAGGAATCAAAACTTATGATTATGCAATTATACGTATTTTTATTTTAATTATCTTGAATGTAGTCAATATTGTATATATTTCATTTCCAGTCGACAAACAATTAGTCAGAAACAGCATACCTGGAACTAGTTATTTATTGAAAATAGGATACAAACAAATTGTGTCTTGAACATCGTTAGTAAATTGGCAATGCTATCATGAATGTAGAACATACGTTTTTCCTCAACTGTACCGTTACTGCTAGCAAGAATTGGTTGAAAATTTTCATTTCCATTTCTACGTTTTTGAGAAACACACACAAGGACTTGAAACGTTTCCATCAACCGCCGGCTAAATGAGGCAGTGTGACAGCCAGGACGGGTCGTAACAAACAGTTCTCAATCTCGAGGCTCTGCCATTTCCTTGCCTAGCAACGTAGGACAACCGCAGAATCTTTGTCAATTCTTTTCTGGTTTACACAGGCAGCGAATCAGTACAATATTCTTGCGGAGCACATAATGAAATAAATAAAGAATCAGAGCATGAGATGAAAAGACAACATGGAATTTTCTTATGACTATCTAAAAAGTTCAGGCTTTAACAGAGATTCTGCCTCAACATGATTCAGTGAAACGAGTTAACATATTTGATGCGATGAAATTGCTGATTCTTTGTGAATACTGACAAACAAATTATCTCATATTCTACGGACTTCTCTAGGTTAATGAAATTATTATTATTTCAGCCTAGCTGAAGCGATGTTTAAATGGATTCAGTTTTGTTGTAGTTGATTATAATCTCACCACAGAATTGTAATTGAAAACACCAATTAAGTCTAATTTCAATAGCTGTATGTTAGAATACAGGTTGGCATTTAGCAACAAGGCAATAGAGTAGTTTACATTTATAGGATCAGGACGTGATTTCATTTATGCGCGGCACATAAATGACAATACCTTATATTTCCTACTCCATTTATAATTAAAAGTTGAGGAGAGTTTTTCTTCCGCGCAGTGACATCATCTGATCATGATCTGATTAATGTTATTTTTCATATGGTCATGGTTTTTGTCTGGTCATGATCTGATGAAGGCTCTTTTGGCCCTGGTCATGATCTGATGTACGCTCTTTATGTCTGGTCATGATCTGATGAAGGCTCTTATGGCCCTGGTCATGATCTGGTGAACGCTCTTTTTGTCTGGTCATGATCAGATGGAGGCTCTTTTTGTCTGACCATGATCTGATGAAGGCTCTTTTTGTATGGTTATGATTTGATGTACGCTCTTTTTGTCTGGCCATGTTCTGATGGAAGCACTTTGTGAACAGGCAAATCCCCTGCGTCAGTTGGCGAGAGCCTTGCAGACGTGCATGAAGAATGTTACGTGAAGGGGGATTAATTATTTTCAATTCAATGTGCATATAATTATCATTGTTAAAATGATGTCGATAGAAATAGTCAGATGAATTAATTAGGTAAAAATCGAACAGTATGATCAAGATCTTTCAGTGAACAACCATTGTAGGAGGCTAAAAAAAATGATCTTTATTGAAACTGAACTAGCATTATCTTTCAGCCATCACTTCATTAAATTTATTATTCTATATTCGAGATTTACAAACGGCAAGTTTTATTATCGGCATATCATATCAAAACGGTGCCGTTAACTCGGAGAATTAGTCTGTGGAGTTTTTTAGCAACATGAAATACCATTGTCGTGAGGCTCTTCCCAATTGAGTAACAGCCTGGCCACTCAATAACTCTGATATCGCACTTCATTTGGGCAAAAAAATGAATTGCGGCACTTCAAGTTTGTAAGTCGTTGCGCAGTTCTGCGGATTGAAGTTTCGCTTCAAATAAACTTCAGAAATATCTGGAAATGCTGTTCGAACCATTAAAGTTTATTATTCCAAGTTTTCAGCAAGTTTTTTGTGGGGATATGCTAGGCTATGCAAAACATATTGCTAAGTGGATCGGTTAAACGTAGGGAAAGAATATTTTTAATGCCCAAAGAAGTGACGTAATGCGATGCCACGTTTCCCCAATCGTCGATCAAACGACCTTTATCGACCTGTCGTGTCTCTGATTCTTTGCGTTGTATTAGCTTCAATTATCGGTATCTGGTGTCCCAATAAGATATATAAATTGCAACGGATGCTGACAAACTTATAAAAGTTCATTTTTTAATGTTTCGAATTTATGTTGCTACGGAAGAGGTATTTGGAATTGCAGTAAAGGTGTTGGTTTAGTGGAAATGAAAGCTGTTGGTTACTTTTAAATTTCTTCTTCCGACTATGATTCAATTGTTCTCTATATATAAGCGAAACAGGCTATCAATAATCTAGTCATTACTGTTCACTTACACTTAATGGAAACGTTATTTTTCTGTAATCATGAGTGCATCACACGGAAGAGAAAACTACAACACACTTTCATTCCAAACATTAAACCTCGCCAGTGTGAGTAACAAACGAAGACTTTATTCCACAGAGCCGTTACATTGTTGCATCAATATTGATAAAATGAGGTACAAACCGAGACTACAATAATAGTTTTAATGTTTTATAATTTGTTCTACATGAAAATTATTTGCAAATGGTAATCTAAAGAAAACATGAATGGCATTCTCATACACAAAAAAATATATATTATTGTCGTAAGACTTGTAGCGAAAATGACTGAGATCTTCATTTATCCATGGCCTCCTATCTGCATTGAACATTTTCTGGATATAGATACCCCCTTATTCAGAGACGGGGAAGCTAACAATCTTCTTTCATATATAAAGACACGACCTCTCGGCAATGTTGATTATGTTGTCGCATGCATATTGTTACTTCTTTACACGACTTCCGACCACAGTACGTTTCTAAGAGCCCCATCGTCAGGGGGCCATAAGTAACACAACAATGCCGTTATTGGTCTTCAGGCACGTCTCGCTCGTCCACTTATCGACATTTCGGAATATCCCTGCCACTCGAGAAGCCTACTCGCTCGTCAAGGAGGCATAGGCTTGTTCGTTTTGGCAAGGCAAATGCAGAAGAATGTATTGCTCCCGTTTTTGTTTCATTAAACGAATGCAATGGAAATGTGTTGGTTTTAAACGTGACGATTCAATCCCTTCCTGATTATTAGGTCCCTGACAGGGACCTAATGTTATGTGGCTCGTTTTCTGATGTTATGTGGCTCGTTTTCTCATATTGTTGATATAAATTGAGTAGGTCACTTTATTTATCACATATTATATGAATTACATATTGTACGGCCAATTTTATTTTGGCTATGAACATTTTTTATTCATACATGTGCTAGGAAGTGTTGCGCCATATCTGTGTTTTTTGATAGACTCAACAGGGACACATTATTAAACTTTGTGTGGGTGGAATTAATTTGCTGGCGGCCTTTCTCAGCCCGGCTCTGCCCTTTGAAGTCGGAAAGAGCGCTGATCGCATAGGGCTGTGTGTTCTGTGCCTCATTAAGATCACAATTATTCTAAAGCCTCACCACAACCTTGCTACTTCTCTCCTTTACCACTTTATTAACAATGCCAGTAAAAGAACAGTGTCTCCAGCGAAGTCATGCCCCTAACGAAAGTCAAAATCCGAAGACTATAACTTTGTTCAGCTGGAAAACTTGCCTAAAAACTGCCTTGCTTGGATGGAAAACAGTAGAAGCACGATCACCAACTTGCAGAAACAGCACAATGAAGCGACTTTTGTCTTATAATATTCGCAACCACGGAGTGCTAAATCGGAAAACTGGCCATGGTCTACAGTAGACGTGCTGAAACGACTCGCAAGCATCGAAGAAGGCTATTCACGAGGAAGAAATGCTGCAAGAATATTAGGATAATAAACCGTAGGGAAAGCGATGTAGAAAATGTTGAAGAGTTGCATGTTATTGTTGACAAAACTATCAAGCACTCAGCTGCACAGGGGAGTGCACTCTGCTGCATGGCGCAGCTCCCTTAACGCTTCCGCGCTGGCGAGCCGCGTCACACACATGGAGGGTCCGGTCCAATCCGGTCCGTCTCTTCTTGCGCACGATGACAGAATAGGGCCACGAGTCCATTCTGAGATCAGCCCAGAAATTCAATTTCATGTATAAATTGATCTACATCTAGAATGACGTCTATCAAAAGACCTTTCTTGAATGACAGAAGTAAACGGATGAAGTTTGAAAACTGAAAGCTCAACACCGGTTGGTGAGCTCTAGGAGCAATAAACCATAAAATAAGGGACGTAAACAACCACAACAGCAACAATCAAGATCTGGTCTATATACCAATACCTATTCAACGGGCAGCTGAAAAGAAGATCACTCACATGAACAAGGAGACTCAACGCAGCGACAGATGAAATAGAAGAAATGGTAACAGATTTTTTTTTTGTAGCAAATAAACAACTTTGACATAAGTCTCCTGTGCAAGAGCCCATCAATCAACATAACAACAAACGGCAACCGTTTGTCGAACCGCAACAACTGAACGAGCTCTGTTACTCCAGCAGAGGAGCAAATACAGCAGATGAGAAAAGGGTCAGCTGGAACTGCCACTCCGACAGCAGACCACAGCCAGTTGAATACCTTTAACAGTAGACTGTGAAGAAGAGGGAAGCAGCGACTTCGACCTCTATGGGCGGGTATCGCCAGCCCGGCTGATCAGTGAGAACAGTGCAAATGAGTGGGTCGAGAAACCCAGACGCTGTACACGTATCAGGAGCAGGAAACATGTGTTCAATGAACTAGAGTCATGACTAAGACAATCAGGAACGACTTCGTTCCGTCTAATCTTGCAAGCAGTAAGGACTGTATTAATGATCTTTGAACTATTTGACTTTTATTTTAATACGCATTCAACTATCGAAACATATTTTCTTTGCTCTAGACTATCCTCTTTCTCATCACACTCTCTCCTTGAGTGTTTTACTCAATTTCGTTGCACCTCCAAAAAAAACGTTGTATGGTTCTGCATCTCATTCTTGTTGTGCTTGAATAGGACTGTGGAGAACCTCATCAAAACGTTTCCCGTTGTCATCATAATCAGTTATTTGTGAAGAAAAACTATAAACAACATTCAGAATTTTTCAATCAGCAGCTCAGTGCTCTAAATGGAGAAACCAGTAAGATACATAGACTTCTTTGATTGTGCTATGCACTATGTTGAAAATAACTTTGGCAATACTCTCTCCATGAACTAGATCCAGATTTGCAGAAGTAAATGAAAAGTCCCGATTGTGGACTAGTTTTTGGATATGAGCTCCCTCAACATTCAACATCATTAGAAACAATTTTACCTGCATGGATTTAAATTTTCAACTATACAGTCAATATACCTGACCATTTTCTACCAATGTGCTAGGACGATGTATAAACAAATTGATAAATAAGTTACTGGATAGTCAGGATGACTTCTGTTCCAAAACCTAATCCCTCTGTCATCAGGCTAGGAATTGCAATATTTATTGTGATAATGAGCTCACACAATAGGAATGAGTTACCATGGAGCCCCTGGTAAGTCATTCGATCTAAGCTTCAGTATCATAGATCGAATTCAGTCGGTAACTTTCTATAATTCCGTTGCGCGGATGGTTTACTAAACCAACGCTTACAATTGCTAGACTGTAACTCTGATAGAGAACATTTTCAGCAACGATGTTTTTTCTTATAAATTATACAGCCTTGAACATTTTAAATGTGTCCGATCACTGCCATTTTTTTGATCCAGCAACCGAATTTTATCGAATACTGCAACTTATCTCAAATTGGGGGACCGAAATATTTTGAAGCGTAATCTGGCGTTATGAACTAACTGCTTTGATGATAAAACTTCTTCAGTAAAATCAAATGATACCATTACAAAGTACCGTAGTGTTCTAATTGAGCAATTTGGGGCACAGGTCTCTCATATTAAGAAGAGTTTTCTTCCAAAACGAAATGAGAATTCGCGGATGACACCAGGTTTACTTGTTTGAAAAAAAACTCTTGGACAGACTGTACCTCGGACTCATAGGGCATACCCTCACACATAAAAATGCATTTAAACGATACGTGAATGCGCTTATACTAACAACTATTTCATTTGACCACTATATTCGAAATATAATTAAGACCTTACAAGGCGAAAGCATCTATGTCTGGAAACTTTAGTGATCTTCACGGAAAAAATTACCTGGGTAATAAGATTTAATTGTTATGAATGATGACGTTATCATTGATCCACAAACGTTTTCAAAGAAGCAATTCAATAGTGTACCAGGTAATCTAGGTAAATACATTATTAGCGACAGCATCCCTCAAGAAAATTATTTCGATAAATTAATCCCTGAACAGCAGAACGAAGTAAAAGCATTAATACATATCATAGGAAAATTGTAGTCGCACTAGCTGGTATAACATCTCAACCAATGAAAGAAAACCAATTTCTAAGATCACTGTAGCTCTCTTCACCAAACTCACCGATATTTCACTTTAGATGGAATTTGTCCCGATGCAATCATAAATCGATATAATTAGTCCAATTTATATAAGTAAATGTTTTCGAATTGATAAAATTTTGAAAATGTTTTTTATGTTAAATGATATTCCCGTTTCGTATCTAATAACCTACTAGGCCTATGCCAATTATGCTTCCAGGCGAACATGAATACAGAACATGCGTTACGAAATGTCATTGGAGATTTTATTGATGGGTTCGATATTAGAAAAGTCACTGCTGGAATATAAAATCATCTCTATCACGATACATAATATTGGAGTACCGCAAGAAGCGACCCTTGTACCAATGCTCTTCCTTATCTACATTAATGATACTACAACACTAGCGCCGATTATCCTTTGTCCTTTTCGCAAATAATACAATGGCGTACTCGACTGGAAAGTAGTCTTAACGAAACTATCAATAATTTGAGTAATTGAATGGTTCATATTTCAAACAGGCTCACTACTTATACATTGAAACCCCTAACACACCGGTCGGATCAACAAGTCAATCAATCGTGAATGACACAAAAAACAAGTTTCTCGGTGTAATTGTGGACGAGAGAATTACCTTGAAAGTTCGCGTCTCTTTTTTGATTGGAAATTATTCAAATCGCATGGCATCATCTACAGAAATTGGAAGTGTCGAACATCTTCTGCGAAAGACTTATGTACTACATCCTTATTCATCCCTTCCTGTCATTGAATTTAGGTCACGATTCTACCTATACAATAAAACTATGACCCATGATTTCTAGTCAAGTGCCTGCCAATAGAACAACATCGCACGCTGGCATACGTAATCACGCCCCGCCATTCTTATGTTAATAGAATATTCTCTCACTGTCTATTATCATTATTTTTTCTGCTGCTTGTATTTTTCACAGCCCTCAATCTTCTGACTCATCTTGATAACGCTATTTACAATCTTTATAGACA
>SDVV010030220.1:0-11703 GCA_016164225.1 Gammarus roeselii | reverse complement strand
GAGCTTAAAACAGAGCAGCAATCAGCCCACACTCAGAGTGTGACGGGGCATGAGCTTAAAACAGAGCAGCAATCAGCCCACACTCAGAGTGTGACGGGGCATGAGCTTAAAACAGAGCAGCAATCAGCCCACACTCAGAGTGTGACGGTGCATGAGCTTAAAACAGAGCAGCAATCATCTGCAAGAAACCGTGCGGCAGAGAAAAGAGGGGCCGCTTCCAATAGGAATGACCAATAAGATAGTTTCGATAAGAAGCCTTTAGTATCGGCATTTGTCAGTGGCGGAGAAAACAGTCGTCGTTCAAACAGTCGAGAAGGTGAGAGACAAATCGTTCCTGGAAGAGCGCTCAGAAGGTAAGAACTGTGAGAGGAATTGCTGAACACGGCACCTTTGAAGAGAATGAAGGTACGAGCTTAGGAAGATGACGGTGACGTCACTCGTTTAAGAGAAGTGTAAGAAGGTATTCATAAAAGCTAGAAGCAACAGCTTTAAGTAACACCAATTTCAGCGAGGTAACAGAAGTTATGCAAAACGTTACAACAGCGTTATACAGTCAAGGTTCCACTCTAACCCTTCTTAAATGGGTATGAACAAGAAGATAGGTTACTTATACAGAACTAGATGAAAGTTTGAAACCGACTATTGTTACACAGAGTTCTGAAACAGTTATAAGCGATGAACGTCGATCAAACGAGATTTGTGCCATAATACTGTTGAACACGGAGTGAGAATTAATAGATTAAGAGTACAGTACGGTGCTATACACTATGGTGCCAAGAGGGCCATAAAGTCTACGTGATATCACTTTTACAACCTAGATAAATATTTAGAATTACAACTATTTTTATATTATTGGCTAAATAGCACCGAAAATATGGTAAATTAGTCAAGAAGACCACACAACGTGTCAACCACACAGAATTAACATGTTTCTTGTTCTTATTGTCTGCCCGCAATGCTACTGCAGAAAGGTCAAACTACGTTCTGAAGAACCACACACACAGATGCTTTAGCCGAACTCTGGTCCATTTCAAAAGGTTTGCCAATACTTTGACCTTTGATTCAGATCCCAATTGAGATTCATAACAGTGTTTTATGACGCATAAGCACCGAATTGAAATTTGATCATGAAGTTCATTAAAAGGTTTGCCAATACTTTGACCTTTGATTCAGATCCCAATTGAGATTCATAACAGTGTTTTATGACGCATAAGCACCGAATTGAAATTTGATCATGAAGTTCATTAAAAGGTTTGCCAATACTTTGACCTTTGATTCAGATCCCAATTGAGATTCATAACAGTGTTTTATGACGCATAAGCACCGAATTGAAATTTGATCATGAAGTTCATTAAAAGGTTTGCCAATACTTTGACCTTTGATTCAGATCCCAATTGAGATTCATAACAGTGTTTTATGACGCATAAGCACCGAATTGAAATTTGATCATGAAGTTCATTAAAAGGTTTGCCAATACTTTGACCTTTGATTCAGATCCCAATTGAGATTCATAACAGTGTTTTATGACGCATAAGCACCGAATTGAAATTTGATCATGAAGTTCATTAAAAGGTTTGCCAATACTTTGACCTTTGATTCAGATCCCAATTGAGATTCATAACAGTGTTTTATGACGCATAAGCACCGAATTGAAATTTGATCATGAAGTTCATTAAAAGGTTTGTTAATTGAGCAATATTTTGAGACATGGTCTTACAAACACAATCATTTTCGTAGAAAAGGTATCTGGACGAATTTTTCAAGGCCAACATACATGCCACAAAGCAGCGTGGACGATCAAAGTAAGGCATTGTTGACGCTTCAACGAGACAAAGACTGGTCCTTAACACAACCAAATTGTGCCTCGACGCGGCCATAACACGACCCAGACAATCACTCAAACCGACCGAGTGATATCCCTTTCAACCAAGACGCCTCCTGGCCAGAGCCTCTAACCAGGAGGGGTGCCCAACACAATCTTCAACATCAAACATGGACAAAACAAATGGTCAGACAGTAGTAAACAGAGCTGGGCATTACACTACCTCGAGGTAATTATCCTTGATACATAATCCAATTTTTTATCGTTCTAAACATGAACATAAAAATCATAAGAAGCTTGGTCAAGCTGGTATTTCAGCGCAAACACGTAAGTGGTCTTGATGAACATCATGCAGACAAATTGTACACCGTGCGACAAACAATACAACAGGCAGGCTCTTTCTACGGATATCTAATGGTTACAATGCAGGCAATAACACCAGATACTTGGTAGCAATGGAGTACTTGTGGACACATATGCCTAGCCTCTGTAAGCTAATTACTATTGTTACTCCTAAACCTATTCGTCGAGTGTTTTTTGATTTTTTTTCAACATGGATAGACACTAAGGAGTAGTCGGGTTGTCTCTGATTGTGGTAGCAGACAGAAAACAGTGATGAGAGCAAAGTGTTCCCAGTAGAGAGGGTTTATGTCTACTACGCTAACACGAGAGTAAGAAGCAGTGTTTTAAACATCTTCAACGTCCTCATCGATCAGCTGAAAAGAAGAGAAACAGCCACGTTTTAACTGGGGCTCTGCATATTTATTACAGGTACAGCTAACTCAAGTACTACATGGTGGAGAACAGGTGGTTCAGCATGTATGTTTACACGGGCACTTCACTTAAACTAACTTAAGCTAGTGAGCAAGTAAACTTTACTGACCCTTACCGAAAACACAGGTGATAGATCGTATTATCGGCTTGTTGCTTTCAAACAAGTACGACGTTAACGTAAAAACACGAGCATTTGTGAGCAGACTGGAGAACAGAAGGAGGTGCAATGAACACAGAGTTTGAAAGAGAGAATATTATGAGGTAGCAAGTCCTAGCTTTGAGTTATTAGACATCTCTGATGGGGTAGAGCTTTACAGAAAAGACTGGACGAGGATGGTGAAAAGTACGAACGGCTTCTGACCAAATATAACCATGGATAATAATGATGGCTGTAGAGAATCGGACGCATCGCAACAGAATTGAGCCTGATCAACCGAAGGCATTTGGCAAACGACCACAAGCAACATTTTTGGTAGCCATCGTTAATAATCACGGGTAAAGTTGGGCAACAGCAAAACTGTAGGACAGAAAAGGGATTTCAATAAAGAAAAATAGTATGACACTGGGATGATAAGACACAGAACTTCAAAGAGAAAGCCTAAGGTTCAAGTTTCGTAAAAAGGAGGAAGACTAACGCTGAAGGTACTAGAATGGCATATTAACTTTAGTAGTCTCGACTGTTAGTTAAGCTGTGCTGAAACAAGGCTTTTATAAGCTATGGTGAATTGTAAACGTTAAGTATATAATTACAGAAAACAGGAACACGAAAAAGCATTTCTTCGTACCAGTGTCTCGATGAATCGCAGATGCCAAAAGCGCAGTACTAAAATTGAATTGAAAGTAGCTTGAAATGAATCACATAAGCCCGGTCAAAAAACTTCTCTAGATCCGAACAGTAATATTACTCTTGGAAACAATTTTAGATTGATTAGAGTGATTTTCTATCTAGTGCGCTGGAGTCAATGTCCTTCAGGCACAGAACGAAACCTTTATAGGCATGTCAATTCCAAACGGGATGCGTCTAGATGTGCACGGAACACGCAAACAATATTTACCGCTCTTTAGCTTACGATCGTAAATGCGTTAAGCCAAATCCCTGTACGGCACGCAAAATAACCACGCACAACATAAATATACGAAAGCATACAACATTTTCAAATAAATTCGTGAAAAGTCGCGAACGCAGAGGTAATACTGTCCCGTTAAATTTAGTCAACAATTTAAGTTATACTGGTCCGTCCAACAGATCCTCGTAGTCTAAGTTATACTGGTCCGTCCAACAGCTCCTTGTAGTCTAAGTTATACTGGTCCGTCCAACAGCTCCTCGTTGTGAGGGAATGGCAGGTGGTGCAGCAACAACAACCTGTCGCTGGCCCAACGCAGGTGTTAACTGAAGAGGCAGACATGCAGCAAGCTTAAGGTCCGTAGCAGGTAGTAAGTGTTACCAAAAATCCCTTAAAGAGTTGCGCAAGGCGAGTTAGTAATGAACTTGTTAGTAGTAGTCTAAAATGAATGCACACACGGCAGGAAGTGATATCACACAATACGGATTATCAGCGACTTATTAATTCTTGACTAATACCTAATGTAAAGGCATTGGAGTTGAATGTAATGAGCGACAATAATTAGAGTTAATCTACTAAACAATAGCTGTGGAAGGTCACACAACCATGAAAGTCAAATGCCGGTTAGGTATTACAATGCAGAGGAGGAGGAACGACAACATTAGTCGACACGAGGCAATATACGGTAGTCCATTCACACTACATAGCATAAACCACAATGACACCGATGTTAGAAATAAGTTGATAAATTATTCTCTAAGTCCGGTTAGAGAGTGTGAATTTGGAAGGCCTGATATTCGTGATAGCCATTACCAACTTCTTTGTAGGATAGTCCGTAGAGCGCGGCTGTACTGCACTGTAAGATTGTGGTAGGTCACCTACACAATTGGTACTGAAAGAGAGTGTGTTAATAGGGAGGGTGATGAGACTGCCAGCAGCAGCATGATGGGAAGATGAAGTTAATAGGGCGGGTGGCGTGGCAGCCAGCAGCAGTTTGATGGGACGATGAAATTGATCGGGCGGGTGACGTGGCAGCCAGCAGCAGCATGATAGGAAGATGAAATTAATAGACCGGGTGACGTGACTGCCAGCAGCAGCATAATGGGAAGATAACATTAATAGAGCGGGTGACGGGACAGCTAGCAGCAGCGTGATGGGAAGATGAAGTTAATAGGTCGGGAGACGTGTATGCCAGCAGCAGCGTGATGGGAGGATGGAGTTAACAATAGGGAGCTGTCCCCACAGTGAGGATATCCATTGATTAGGGGTCGATCTGGAACACACCTGAGGTATTTGTCCAGTCGGCTCTTCAATCTTAAAATGTTTGCTGTAGCTGACAATTGTGGCATCCGTTTGATCTCGCGTATTTTCAATGGCATTTGATTGAGAAACCGAGGTGCCCGGCACGTGGAGCTGTTGAATACAACTGTTTGCATTGCTTTACCACCCATCAGTTTTGGCACTTAGAAGCATTACATTCTGGCAATCCTTGTTTGGTTTTTCAGGGTCACTGTTGTCACAATTTTTTCGTTTACATTTACCGTGTAGCCTTTCAGAGATTCCTAAACGTTCATGACCATAAATCTTTCAAAGCGTCTTTAGATTGAGTATAGCCTCAAGGCGTTTAATCTGTCATAATAGTCTATTTCCTTTACCTCCGTAATATTAGAGGTGAAGCCTCTTTGCACTGCTTCAAGCCTATTCAGATCTTTCTGCTTATGTGGGATCCAGAGATAACTGGTTGGATTAGATGTTTCCAAAGAGTCAACATTGTCCTTTCATCTCTAGCCAGAAAGGTTCTTATGGCCCAGGAACCCTCTACCTTAGCGATTTGATCATGGAAAAGAACAAACATTGTTTTGCATTATTAAACCTGAATCACGAAGGTTTTCTTTTTCTTCAATAGCTGTGTTATTGCTGGAGTGATACGAAGCCTTAGTTTTTAGGTCAGAATTTTTTCCATATCTCATGATGGGAAGAGGAAGTTAATAGGGTGGGTGACGGGACTGCGAGCAGCAGCGTGATGGGAAGGAAGAAAATTATTTAGGCAGTGGCGTGATTTCCGGCAGCATCGCGATGGAAAGGAAGAGAAGATTGACTAAGGTGTTAGTGATGAGACCCAACGAAATTATAGTAACGGAGTGAGAGGATGAGTAAGAATGTTTGCACCAGTATAAGTTCCACGAAATAGTTTTCTAGAAGGAAATAAACGGTTCAACCCGAGGATTTTGTTTTCTTGTGTTTGTAATGATTGTGAAGATGGACGGATGTTGTGATATTAGTAAAAGGTTTCGGGGAACTGTTAAAAAATTAATACCAGCATCGGAGACACTGGAAACTACACTCAAATTATCCTGGTACTCGGAACATTAACATTGCTAAATTGAGTAGAAGAAGTGAATAAAAATGCACCACGGGAAAAGAAACATAAACTACTCGAATTTGAAATGTGTCAGCAACGAGTTGCAAGAAAAAGTTCAAACACGGAGAAGAATATGAGGATGTCACATAGGCAATTCGTTGCAACAAACACCCGCTTCGCTAAGAAATGTATTTTGAGCAATGGAAAATTCGGACAACAGAAACCGCGGTCACGTTATGCATGCAGGAGCGAGCGTCATGAGTCACATGGGAATTGTGTTGATGGAGTCGTAGTAGCCGGCATCATAACAGCTGATCCAACATGTCAGTAGCAAGAATTGCTATTGACACAGAAATGTTTGCATTATATACAGATACAGACACTAGGCCGAAATCCCCAGCAAAGGGGGTGGCCGACGGCAAGGCGCACCTCACACTTTCATACACTCACACTCGCACACCTTAGCTCTTTTGAGCAAAAGGGTCCGGCCCCTCCTGCAACACACACTTCGGGTCATGAGTGCGGTTCGAGGTCAGTGTCGACAGCAGGGCCCGACAGCGTGACTAGTTTACCCCTGCCGCCTCAGGATAACCCCTCCCGCCAACGACCATCCCGTCTCTCAACGGTATACCTAGGGTAGGAAAGCCCATTAGGCGTCAAAATTCATCCGTTCACTATCATTCTCCACTCACGCCTATCCAGCGCACGCTTTCTCGCTACCTCCATACTCACGTCTCTCCTTCCTAACGCCTGCTTCATACCATCCATCCGCCCAAACTTCGGTCTCCCTCTAGACTTACGTCCACTCGTCTCTGACTTCAACACATTTTTCACCCATCTCCATTCATCCATCCTCACCATGTGCCCGAACCATCTCAGAACACGCGAATCAACTCTGTCCTCTAACTTCTTCATCATCCCCGTTCACTAACGAACCGCGTGGTTAGTGAACCTGTCTCTCAGCGAGCCTCCAGCCATGCTCCTCAAACTTTTCATCTCGAAAAACATTCAGGATTCTTCTCTCCTCTGCTCTCACCCCCCAAGTCTCAGCTCCGTACAGCACAGTTGGCAGAACGACACCCTCATACAGCCCTCTCTTTGCTTCCATCCCCAACGTCCTGCTGCTCATCATGCTCTTCAGTGTACCAAACACTTTACACCTCCCCTTCACTCGCGACTTCACCTCAGTTTCCACTAATTCAGTCTTCTCCACGTGGGAGCCCAGATACTTAAAACACTGAACTTCTTCCAATAAATCTCTATTTAAGTGGACACTAATTCTGCTCGTATCAACAATCCGCGAGCATGTCATTACTTTATTGTTACCCACGTTCATTCGAAGCATCCTCCTCTCACACACTCAACCAAACTCAGACACTGGCCTACATAGCTTCTCCTCTGAATCCGCCACCAGAGCCGTATCATCCGCAAACAGCAACTGGCTCAGCTGCTAACTCCGCCCATTCGCTTGCAACAGCTCCAAGCCACGACCCAGCGCACTCGCGTTCACTTCCCTGATCACTCTATCCATGTAGATATTGAACAGCCAGGAGACATCACGCAGCCATGTCCCAGTCCCACTTTCACTGTGAACCAATCACTCACCTCGCTTCCCACTCTGACACATGCTCGGCTGCCAACATAGAAGCTCAGCACCGCTTTCAACAAGTGTCCGCCCACTCCATACAAAAGCAACACAATCAACAGCGCTTCCCTGTCAATCCTGTCGTAGGCCTTCTCCAGATCCATGAAAGCCCCGAACACGTCCTTTCCCTTTGCAAGGTACTTCTCACAGACCTGTTTCACTGCAAAAATCTGATCGGCGCACCCTCTACCACTCCTAAAACCACACTGATCCTATCAATCCTATCGTATGCCTTCTCCAGATCCATGAAAACCCAGAACACGTCTTTTCCCTTTGCCAGGTACTTCTCACAGACCTGTCTCACTGCAAAAATCTGATCGGCGCACCCTCTACCACTCCTGAAACCACACCGTTCCTCTTCAATTGCGCAGTCCGTAGTTTCTAATCCTTTTGATCAGCACTCTCCTGAACGACTTACCAACCTCACTTAACAGACTGATACCTCTAGAGTTGCAGCATTCATTTTTATCTCCTTTGCCCTTATACAGCGGAACAATGCAGGCACTGCGCCACTCAATTGGTACCACGCCTGCCACAAAACGCAAGTTCAGAAACCTCACCAACCATTCGACAATCGTTACTCAACCTTTTTTCAGGCACTCGTAACGCCATCCAAACCAGGGGCTTTCCCTACTTTCATCACTTCAACCGCCTCCTGCATCTCTTCCTGGTAATGTCCGCCACAAGTCTCTCTCTCCAAAAACTGGCATCCAAGCACAACCACCCACAGCAACAATGTCAGCCTCACAGTCATCCCCGACATTCAACAACTCATCCATCAAAATACTCGGTCCACCTCTTCCGTACATCACCACTTACCACCAACAACTGGCCGTTTTCATGTTTCACCACTTCCCCTTTTCCGGTCTCTTCCTTTCTCACCCTCTTCACCTCTTTCCAGAACATTTTTTTGTTCTCCGCAAAATTCTGGCTCAACCGTCTGCCCCGCCTGGCATCAGCGTCCCTTTGGCTCTCCTCACCACCCGCTTCACCTCTTTTTACAGCCTTCATATGCCACCACCAACTTCACCTGCAACCACTCCTCAAACGCTCCTTTTTTCCGTGCCGCCGTCAGTTCAACCTCCTCGTTTCACCACTCGCAACCTTTCCTTCTGCACCCGCCCAACACGGCGCGCACCACACACATTCTTCGCTTATCTCAGCAATGCCTCTCTTAACGTCTCCAATTCTTCGTCCACATCTCTTAGGTCCTGTCCTCTCACGTTGTCATATTCTTCTCTCAACGCATGTTGGAACTCCTTAGCTCTGCTTCTCACATTCAGTTCACTCACTTTCCGGGCCATCCTTACCCATGTGTACTTGTGGATATTTCGCTTCTTGAACATACTGTTCCCGACCACCAACTCTTGCTCCAAAAATAGATCCATCAGGTTTTCTTCATTGTCATTTCTACCGGGAACGCCATACCTTCTTATCACATTCCCCACCACTCATCTCCATCTCTCGCATTAAGGTCATTCAGTACAACTACATTGAATTGATCTCCAAAACTCTCAATACACTCACTCAGGTCAGTCCAGAATTGCTCCCTCTCCCCCTCAATCCTCTCGCTACCTGGACCATATGCACTCACAAATACCCATCTTTCCACGCCTAACTTGACTTTCACTCACGTCAATCTTGAGGTCACCTCCTTCTACTCGGTAACGCTACTAGCCAACCGATCACTCAATATCAAAACCACACATTCTCGTGCCCAACCTTCCTCCACAACAGACTTACTTCCACTTACCACGCCAAACTCACGTTCTCCCTTACCTTTCAATTTCGTCTCACTTAGCGGCAACACATCAAACTTCCTCTTGACAAACATCTCACCAATCTCCCTCCTCTTTACATCATTTGTAATACAGCCAGGCACATTCAGCGACACTAACAAAAGGGTTCGGGGAGACGCGAGCCTCTTCCCCCCCCTGCTCGTCTTGCCGTCTTTGAGGAAGAGTTTTACTGAGAAATGGATTCCTAGCCCCTTCGCCCCGCCTCTTTTAGTCGCCTTTCACGACAAGCAGGGGTTACGGTATCACAATTCTGCTCCCGGCTACGGGCCGCCCTTTTAGTCGCCTTCTACGACACGCGACAAGGATAACTGAGAATGTGAATTTTATTAGGTTCGCCTTAAATCGAAAGTTCTAGACGTATTTAACCGGACGTAGTCGGAAAACTGCGATCAACGTTAGACTTATACGTTTTATAACAACGAATTTACTTAGAATTTACAGTTCAGCCTCAAAGTGCCCGTCATTTTGTTATGAACAGCCAAGTCATTGCGTCCTAGAGCCCGTGCCTCAACTATCCTCTGTTGATGACTTAATTCAAAACAATGTTTTGTTTAGTTCTGGCAAGTAACTGATAGCCGTTCGTGTGCCACATTCAATTCCCTCTCTTTCACTTTATTTCTTCCTCCTAAACCTCTTCTGTTCCCATATGAAAATAAATATTTTTGAAAAAATCGAATTGTTCAGACGCCTTTTCAAACCGAATCTTTTCAATAATAGTGGACACTTTGAGGCAGAACTGTACATCATGAGTAAATTGATTGTAATTAAACGGAAAGTCCTTCTACCTGGTTTATCGCCGTTTTCCTGCACGTGCGGTAAAATACGTAAAGGGCTTCTGGTTTTATTGGGATTGGACATGAACCACAATTTCCCGGCCCCCTGTTTGTATTATCTAAACAAATCTAACAACAACATCGGTGTAGTAATTATCCGAGACCCCTCAACAAAGAAAATATGCTTTTTACGAGGCCAATAGAGTCAATAACTTCAATACTCAATCGGAGTAGCGGCCTCTTATCTCGCACTAAACGCAACACTTCCAGCAATGTCATCAAGGTGACCAAAAATGTGCGGAAAAGTTGTTCAGTCTCCCTTGAAATACCCCTATGCTCTTGGTAACTAGTTGGCCTTCAGGCGGCAATTTTATACAGTGTATGAAAGAACAACAGGCGGAGTTGAAGCTAGTTTGTTCCGAATGGCAAATTACAGAGATACATAGTTTGAAAATCAATCGATGAGCAAACAGGTCATTTTTAGCAGACTCACTGGTACCAGGACAACGACTGACATCACACAAACGGACGAAAAGTGACAACGTATCAAAAAAAAAAAAAAAAAAAAAATCCCCACGTAGGGTTCATAGAACCACGTAAGTGTGAATGCTGTTCATTGGCCCACATCGGCGCTGCCTCAACTATATGCTTAATCTGTCATCGGTGCTGCCTCAACAATCTCAACTATGTGCTATCTCCCATAGGTGCAGCATGAACTATGTGCTATGGGTTGAGAGAGCCGCTGCTATGGAGATGACAGTCAGAGAAATCCTGCCCTCTTCGTTGCCTATACAAGACGGCCCCCTCACCTGAATGTCGGGTATGGATGCGACCTCCTCACTGAAATGACGCCGCTCGTGCTTGGGGCTGCCGCCACCGCTGCCGTTGCGACCACTAAACCTGCGCATACGGCAGGAAGAGGAGGAAGTCAGATAGGCTGCGTTCACTGCCTTACGAGCACCCACCAAACAACTAGATACAGATACAGACACTAGACCGCATCCCCCAGAAAGGGGGGTGGCCGACGGCAAGGCGCACCTCACACCCTCATACGCTCACACTCACACAACTTGGCCCTTTTGTGCTAAAGGGTCCGGCCGGTAGCCCCTCAACTTACACTCTGGGTCCCGAATGAACCGAGGAACCGTCGTCAGCAGCAGGGCCCGACAGTTTTCACTGGTTTACCCCCGCCGCGTCATAATGGCCGGGCCCCCCCCACCCACGACCATCCCGACAGCGGGATGCCAAGGGCGGGAAAACACATCAGAGCAGCGTCATTTCAACCATTCACAACCACTCTCCACTCACGCCTGTTCCTCGCACGCTCTCTCGCCACCTCCACATTCATGTCTACTCTTCCCAACGCCTGCTTCAGACCATCCATCCACCCAAACTTCGGTCTACCCCTAGGCCTGCGACCACTCGCCTCCACATTCATCACCCTTTTCACCAATCTCCCTTCAT
>SDVV010030219.1:0-11703 GCA_016164225.1 Gammarus roeselii | reverse complement strand
ATTCTGGTCCCCATACCTCAGAAAATACATTATTAAATTAGAGAAGGTCCAACGTAGAGCTACCAAACTAATCCCTTCGCTGCGCAATAAATCGTACGAAGAGAAACTGCGCGAACTCAACCTTTATTCGCTAGAGAAACGTAGAGTCAGAGGTGACATGATCGAAGTGTGGAAGATTATGAAGGGTAAGAAAAACATCGAGCGAGCAAGCCTTTTCACTTTAGATGCGAACGGAGTGACCAGGAATAATGGATACAAAGTTGTTGGCAAGCGTTTCACACTCGATATCACGCCTAATTTCTTCACATATAGGGTTGTCGAAGATTGGAACAGACTTCCCGCGGAAGTTGTGAACAGCGATACCATCGAAACGTTTAAGTCACGGCTCGATAAATTCTACCAAAATCGCCGCTAAATAGCTCCCATCGTTAGCACTTTCACCAGTATATTCGTGAAAAATGGTGTTCGGCATTGGTACCTGCTTCGGTGTTCGAGGAATGAAAATGTACAATCTCAGATCAACACCGTGGGTGTTGATCTGGTCGGTGGCTTATCTTCAGGTGCTGATTTGAGTTGTTTCGAGAATCATTGTTAAATGTTATTTCATTCAACAAACTTTCCCTTTCTTGATCTATTAAAACAGAAAATACACTGACACAAGATGCTATCTTAGACGTTCTACTTCAGAACTTACCATCTTAATATCATAAGGCAACCCAGCTTGGGCCAAAAGGCCTATGGTTGTCTTCATACACTTGTAAACACTTGATGGAAGAAACAAGAGTTGGTCCACCTCGCAACGCCACTCCATCTGTTAGTGAAACAAGGAGGGTAGCAGGAGCGAAGTTACCAACCCCAGAGATAATGGAGTTCTCCGAAGACATACTCTCGTTCAATAGTCCAGATTTGGAACCCTCTGAGAAATTCCATTATCTAAGCAGCAAGTTGAAGGGTCCTGCCCAAAGTGTGTTGATGGGTTTCACACCCACAAATGAAGCATACCCTCAAGCAGTGGCACTGCTCAAGAAACAGTTTGGTGATGAGTCACACATAAAAATTGCTCATCTTTATGCCTTGGATGACATTCAAGCAAGTTCGGGATCCTTAGCATCTCTACAGGAGTTCAGACAAAGGATGGAGGCTCAATTGTGTCACTTGGAGACTGCAGGGATCGACTGCAACAAGTGCACAAATTGCAGCTTCATTTTAGTCAACCTGCTCAAAAGGAAACTATCTCCCCCCATTTAGAAGCCTGCAATGGTCACAAAGAAAACTCTAGAGCCTGGAACATGAAAAATTTCCGCGTGGCACTGCGAGAAGTCATAGTTAGAATGGAAAACTGACACACAAGGTAAATCCCAAAATTCTGGGAAGTAAAGGCCAACTGCTGGCACTCTAAGATCAGCACATAATGAAAATCGCTCCAGAGGGAATCAGGGAGATAACTCCAAGCCCCTGAGCAATGTTGGGTCATTTCAGGTAGGAACTTCTGGGTGTGGTCTATGTCCAGCAGGTCACTCTTTGTATAGATGCACAAAATACCAGACCCCCACGGCAAGGAAAGCTCGAGTATTTGAGCTGCGCCTTTGCTACAAGTGCTCCAAGGTGGGCCACAGAGCAACGGATTGCTCTGAAAAAGTCCCATTCTGCAAAATATGGAATAATACTATTTATAAAAGAGGTACGTATCCACAGTCAGATGACAAGTCTTCATGTAATCAGAAAGGTATCGTTGTTGTGGCTACTGGTCCTGCAGCAAATGGTCCTGCTAGTGTAGCTACTGTAAATGCACTGGCAGCAGGATGTGAGAAGGCTACTGCCCTATACACAGCAATGGTAAGTTTGAGAACCAAAGATGGCACAAAGCTGGTGCGAGCTTTGTTTGATCAGGGCGCACAGAGATCCTTCATTAAAAGAGGAATACTGAGCAATGGTGACACGTCACGTCGTCTTACCACCTTGACCATTGATGGTTTCAATAGTAAAGGTACTGAAACTGAGTATGACATCACCACTGCCACAATTGATGTGCCAACAAAAGACTCCACATGAATGGAGTAAATGAGCTTGCTCAAAGGTTAACAGCCAAAGGACGTAACCTGGCTGATTGTTTTGATAATACAGTCCACTACCCTGTAGACATGCTCGTGGGAGCAGACTTTTATTATAGCTTCATAATTCATAAAGAACAGGATAAAGCTCGGAGACGTGTAGTCTGGACCCATAACAAACAGAGAGTTGGCATCCCCCCCAGGTAAAAGTAATCACTGCACTCAAGGTTGCAGTCAACAAGGAACTTGATAGAGATGTCGACCTGTTGTGGAAGCTAGATTTCATCGGCATTTCGCCAAAGGAAGCTCACCCAGATGATAAAGCAGCCCTAGAGCAGTTCAACAGAAGCATCAGATTTTCTGAGGGTAGGTATTTAGCTAGACTGCCGCGGAAGGAATCTCATCCCACGCTGCCAATCAATTATCGCTTGGCATAGGGAAGACTGGTAAGTAATCTCAAACGTTTGAGGTCAGAACCTGAACTATTGAAGCGCTATGACGGTGTAATGCAGGAAAAGTTACAGAAAGGTTTCATCGAAAATGCAAGTAACATGAAACCGATGGATGTTTGTCATTATCAGCCACACCATTCAGTTAAGAAGGATTCTCCGACAACACCCCTACGCGTGGTATTTGATTGTTCAGCTAAACCACACATTGATGCAGTAAGTCTGAATGATTGTTTGTACCCCGGACCTTCCATGGTCTCTGAGTTACCTCAAATGTTGATGCGATTCAGATTGGGGGCACAAGCTGCCTGTTCTGATATTGCAAAGGCATTTTTGATCGTAGGGTTGGATGAGCAGGACAGGGATTTTACTAGGTTTCTATGACCTAGAGATCCCAAGGATCCTGACAGTCCCATAGATACTTATCGCTTCAAGGTCATCCTCTTTGGAGCAGCCTGCTCTCAATTTACCCTATTGCAACCATTGATCAACACTTGGAAAAATACGGTGAACAGAGGAACATTACTGATAGAATCAAAAGGAATATCTGTGTGAATAATCTCTTGATCCCAGCAGCAACAAAGACTGAGTTAAAAGAATTCCATGGTTCATTCAAGGAAATCTTAGGTGAAGCTGGGCTCAACCTCAGTAAATGGACAACAAATGACCCAGAGCTAAAAATTATCACAGAAAAGGAAGGTGAGTCAGATGTCAAACCCACTGTTCATGTCCTGGGACTCAGATGAGACACAGTCCAGGACACCTTAGCAGTAGCACAAAAAGAGGTTAAATCAGGTAAGTCAACTAACAGAAACATCTTGCTGGGTTTAGCCCCACAGTTTGATCCCCTTGGATTAATGACCCTCATCACCATCAAAGCTAAATTCCTAATGAAGGAAATTTGGAAGTCTAAGGTGAGTTGGGATGATGATCTTTAAGAATCCAATAAAGTAAAATGTGGGAATATCAAGAAAGAGTTCACAATGATGGGTGACATACCCATCAAACGCAACGCAGAAATTTGTATATCAGTGACCCGACACACATTTGTAGATGCCTCCACAGAAGCATATGGAGCTGTTGTGTATGGGGTCAGTGAAGGTGGGGCAACACTGTTGATGGCAAAGGGACAGATTGCACCTGAAAAAACGCTTTCAGTACCAAGATTGGAATTGACTGCAGCACTACTTGGAGCAAGGCTGACCAGGTTTGCATGTGAGGCTCATGAAAGGGAAGTCAACATTGAAGCCATTCACATATGATCAGACAGCCAAGTTGCCTTGGGTTGCATCCACTCAGCAAGCCCCCTAGAGGCTTACATGCAAAACAGGAAGCTAGGCATAAAGAAAACTCTCCCTAATGCTAACTGGCACTATGTTCCCACTAGTCAAAATCCCGCAGACCTGATAACTCGAGGAGTGAGCCCGAGGAAACTCAAGTCAAGTCACCTGTGGTGGCAAAGACCCAAGAACATAGTGGAACTCCAGGAGTGGAGTTCCACTATTTTGCACCTTCAAGAAGTTGATCAACATTCTGGGGTGGGTGAAGAAATTCATCGAGTGCCTAAAGATTAAGGTAAATGGAAAGTCAGAAGGTAATTCAAATTAAGTCAGAAGATAATTCAAATGGTAGTCAAAGGGTAATTCAAATGGTAAGTCAAAGGGTATGGTAAATGGTAAATCAAATGGTATTCCAAATGGGAAGTTGGTGAACAATGGTATGAGACAACCAATGAGTCTGACTCTCAAAGAGAGGGAATGGTCTGAGAGCTGGACAGTCAAAGCACTTCCGCAAGAAGTATTTGCGGATGAGATAAAATTCATTCGCAATCCCAGTTCCAGGTGCTCCACTCCATTGATGAAGCAACTCAACCTGACGCTCAGAGATGACAAATTAGTAGTAGTAAATAGACTCACCAAAGCTGAGGTGGAGGATTCTGTAAAATATCCAGCCCCACTAGTTGCCAAGCATCGGATCACAGATATGATTAGAGATGAATGTCACAAAACAAGACACCACATGGGAATAAACCACGTCGTGGCCAGCCTTTGTCAAAGGTGGTACATACCGAAAGCCCAAAAAAGAGTCAAAACCATGATTAGGAAGTGCGTGCAATGTAGACGGGAACGTGGGACACATTTCCGTGGACCACCAACCCCGCCTCTACCAAGTTATAGAGTTACTCAGTCACGTCCTTTCGCGGTAACTGGTGTAGATTATGCCGGTCCCCTTTATGTTAAGGAAGAAAAATCAAGTTGACAAAAGGTACATCTGCGCATCCACTCGAGCGGTTCACCTGGAAGTTGCCAAGGACCTGTCCGCAGAAGCATGCCTAAGAACCCTACAAAGATTTGCCGCTGGTCGTTCCTATCCTCAAATGTTGATCAGTGATAACGGATCAAACTTTGTGAGTTCCGCCAAGATCCTACAATCTTGGGAGGAACATCACAGCGTACGGAATACCCTAAATCAAAATAAATGCAAGGGGCATTTCAACCCCGGTCGGGCCCCTTGGTTCAGAGGTTTCTTTTAGAGGATAGTGAAGATGGTCAAACTGTGTCTTCAGAAAACGTTACACAGAGCTATGGTGACAGAAGATGAACTGCACACTGTACTTTGTGAGATAGAAGCGGACCTCAATGACCGTCCGCTTACATCTATTTCAGACTCAGTTGATGACTATGAACCACTGACGCATCCCAGCTGATGCTTGGACCTCGTCTAGACAGCATACCTGTCGCAATGCCTGATCCGGAGGAAGAATATGATCCCTCCATGTTCACAGCAGAACTCCTCACGCGCCGCCAGAAAAACATCCAAAGGATTCTACACCGATTCCAAACCAGATTCAGAAAAGAGTATCTGACCATTCTACGGCATAACGCCGTAGAAGCCAGGGAGATCAGCGCACCCAAAGTGGGTGATATAGTTCAGATTCACGACGAGGATCCCAGGCTACTAAGGAGCCTGGGCCGGGTCATCGACCTTCACAAAGGGAAGTATAAACACGTGTGAAGCGTGAAATTAAAAACACGCGGTGGGACCGTCAGTCGACCGGTAGTATTACTCTACCCATTAGAAATACAAGCGAGAGAACCTTCGGATGTTTCTCCCGAGTTACCGGCACCAAACCAGGCACCACTGCCCGATGCGAACGACGGGAAGGGAGTAAAAATTCCCGGGCCACCCGTGACAAAGGAGACAGCTTAAACACAATAGCTGTACGTTAGTTAGGCGCTGCTAGACCCAAAAGAGCAGCGGCTCTATTTGCAAGAAAGCGAATTGTCACTCAGCTACAATAAGTGACAATACGCATTCCTCTCGGGCGGGAGTGTGTGGGGAACAAAACCCACAATGCCTTGTCGGAGGAAAGAAAACTGCAAATTGTATATTATTGGAACCATATAGTTCAGTATGACGTGGACATCTGGAGTTTTGGAATGTATGGTTTGTTGCAGTGGTCCTTGATTTTTCTCCTTCCCATATTTTCTCACCTTCCAATGGTGTTCCCGCTCTGTGCTGTCTCCTAGATGTTTTCTCTCTGTCATATTGAGTACAGGGCCAAGGTATTTCCCTTTATCTTTGAAGTATTTCGTTCTTAGTTTTTCTATTAGTTAAATGCATATGATGGTTTTTAAGATAATATGATTGTATTACGGTAGGAAAGCGTAAGTCATAGTTTGCAAGTGTTTACAAGTGTAGGGAGACAACAATAGGTCTATTGGCCCAAACTAGGTTGCCTTTTGATAGCAAGAGAATTAGTTTCGAAGTAGAACGTCTAAGAGAGCTTCGTGTGCCATTTCTGTTTATTTTATAACAACAGGAAATGGAACGGTTTAGCTATTTATCGCCGATTTATGTAGAACTTATCGAGCCGCGACTTGAACGTTTCGATTGTGTTGCTGTTTACAACCTCCGCCGAAAGTTTGTTCCATTCTTTGACAACTCTATACGTGAAGAAATTGTGCGTGATGTCGAGTGAGAAACGTTTCCCAACGATTTTGTATCCATTGTTCCTAGTCACTCCGTTTGTTTCTAGAGTGAAAAGGCTTGCTCGGTCGACGTTTCCCTTACCCTTCAGAATCTTCCACACTTCTATCATGTCGCCTCTGACTCGACGTTTCTCTAGCGAATAAAGATTGAGTTCACAAAGCCTGTCTTTGTGCGATTTATACCGCAGCGAAGGGATAAGTTTGGTAGGTTTACGTTGAACCTTCTCAAGTTTAATAACGTCTTATTTAAAGAATGGAGACCAGAATTGAACGACTTAAAAAGTTTACTGCTTTATAAGTCATTACTAATGATGACACCGTAATCTCTCTCATCAGATCGGGAATGAGCTTCTTTCCAGACATTGAATATTCGTGTTTGGGGTTATGAAGACCAATGTGCATAACTTTGCATTTGTCGACATTAAATTCATTTGCCACCTTTCTGACCAATCAACAATTTTGTTCAAGTCTAGTTGGATCTGCAGATACATTAGTTTAGTTTGCACTTTTCCTCCGGTCTTAGTATCGTCTGCAAACTTGCAAATGTTTGAGAGTACGTTGCTATCGAGATCGTTATCGAACATTATAAAGAGAACGGACCCTAGTACGGATCCTTGAGGCACGCCGCTTGTAACATTACCCCAAGATGAGGAAGCTCCGTTATGTACAACTCGCTGCCGTCTGTCCGTAAGCCAGCATTTTATCCAGTTGTTAAGCTCGCCTCGAATACCGATGCTGTGCAATTTACTAATGCGGCGCTTGTGGGGAACTTTATCAGAGGTCTCTTGGAAGTCAATGTAAATGATATCGATTGGAGATTTTATGCCGTGGATTTCGATTATAGTTCTGAAAAAGAGTAGCAGATTTGTAAGACGGGAACGGTTGTGTCTAAGCTATGCTGGGAGTCGCCAATCAATTTGTTGTATCCTAATAATTCTGTAATTTTATCCGTTAACAAGCTTTCCATCAACTTGCCAATGACTGAGGTGAGACTAATTGGACGGTAGTTGCCGGTACATTTTTTGTCCCCTTTTTTAAAAATTGTGGTAACATTGGCCTCTTTCCATTTAGAGGGGCAGGTGCCATTTGTGAAAGATTGGGTGAAAATGTTTGATAAATGTTCGGCGATTTCGTTTATAGTCTCTTTTAGAATTCTAGTATGAATTTGGTCTGGACCTAGAGATTTGGTGACTTTCAATTTGTCTATATATTTAATAATTTCGGCGGGGGAAAAATTCACTGTGGTGAGGGCTTCAGTTCGTTTTGCCGCTACGATATCCTCAGGATTAGGAATATCCTGATACTCTAAGGTAAATACAGAGCTAAAGTATTCAATAAGTAGAACACTCATTTTGGTGTTGTCCGTTTCTAGCTCACCAACATCGTTCTCGAGAGGACCTATTACAGATTTTGATTTTTTTGCTCGAAATATAACAAAAATATTGTTTCGGATTAGTTTTGGCATTAGCGGCAATTTCATTTTCATAATCTTTCTTCTTACATTTCAGATCCTCTTTAGATCTCGTCTGCTAATTTTGTATTCATTTTTTGCTACGTCGTCCTGTGGATGTCTCTGCTTTATCGAATAATTTGCTTTCTTTCGTGAATGAAGGCGCTGCTATTTTCCTTTCCAGTACTTGGGCTGATAGGCGGCTGTTCGCCTGTTTTTGCGCGGGATATGCTCATGTTCGATATTTTCAAGCGCAGTCAAGAAATAGTCTAGCGATTGATTGACATCTTGTCTGAGGGTTATATTTGCTGACACCATTGACTCTCTTAAGCCATCAAAATTAGCTAATCTGAAGTTAGGTACTTTTTCGCAGTTTGTTGATGTTTTCAACTCAAGCTCTATCAAAAAACGGATACAGTTGTGGTCACTAGTTCCGAGTGGTTCGCCTGCTTCGATGTTCGTGACAAGAAAGTCGCTTGCACTAAATATGAGATCAAGAATGTTGCTACCTCTTGTAGGTGTCTTCACCATTTGGGTCATGAACTTATCGTCTGCAAAATCAATCAGACGTTGGCCGGTGGCAGAACATTCGTCTGATTCCCAATCAATGTCGGGAATATTGAAATCACTCGGGAATATTGAAGTCAATACATCGACGAGGGTGTTGTAAAGATCGATATCATCTACAGCCTTGCTTATAGGGGGCGATAAGCGAGAGTGATTTGACATTTTATATGTTTACCAACTACTTTGATTGATACTATGTCGTGCCTGTTGTTTGGAATGGTGACTTCTAATATTTGCAGAGTGTTTTTCACGTAAACAGCACACCTCCGCCCTCTCGGCCTTGTCATCTTTGTGAAATAGTGAATAACCGGGAAGAGTGAATTCGCCTAAATGATGCCTGGTGCTCACTCATTTTATCCACGATTTTGTGATTGCTATTAAGTCGATACTTTCATTCCACGCAAGGATACCTAATTCTTCGATTTTGTCTGGGAGACTTCTAGCGTTCACGTAGTAACATTTGAGAGTACCGTTAGTCACATTGACTTGATTTGCTTGACTTATTTTACTTCTTCTCTGAGGTCTTGTGTCGGAGCAAAGACTTTCGTTTTCGTTTACACGGGCTGTACTAGCGGAGCTGCGACTACTGCCTCTAAGTCGGATTGGATTAATGACAGGAACTTTTTTGCTAGGACCTGTGGTGGTGTTTTGATGAGCACTTGTATTTGTTGTGTATCTCGTGTTGAAACGGGTGGAGGTCGCTGCGTCGTTTCGTCGGGCACTGCTGGCGGAGTTGTTGGTATGATATCGTTTACGTTTTTTGAACTATTTTCGTTGACAAGTCCAGCGCCGATGTTTTTAAGGATGTTTTCGATGGTATCAAGTCCATACGTGGTAATGCGAGCCTTGTTGGTGATTCTATTAAAATTATAGTACTTTGGGTCGATCATCGTATCCCAATGATACGAGAAAGAGATTTTCTGGGCTTTGCAGAAAGTTGCTAGGCGATTTTTAAGTAAAATCATCTTGCTTAACTTGTATCTACTTTGGTTCGGATAGGGCAGGATGCCAGTGACATGGAGGTTCGCGTGTGAAGGTTTGATGTTGTTTAGCATGGCTTCATATTTTTTTGTTCCATGTCTTCATATTTTTTCCATGTCTATTCTTAAGCTCCGACTTGTATTATAATTCACTTAGATGAATGTATCCTTTCCTTTGCGATTATGCCTGCGACCCCGTCAAGTTTCTAATCGGCTTTGCCGAGTATTTTCAGTTGAGTTCTCCCTTTTCGCTGATTTTATTTGAAGGAGGTGACATTGTAATCACCAATCATAATAATTTCCTCTGAGAGTCCATTTCATAATTGTTGTAGTTTGAAGTAACCCGTTAGTTCTGCTTGGATCTCCTGGAGTTCCGAAGTGCGCATTTTTGACGCTAGTTCGGCAAAGGTTGTGAAAGTGCCAACCGCTTGCCTCTGGGCCCAGTTAGTGTAGATCGAACATTCATCACTGGCGTGCGTGTGACTCGGAGCCCGAGGACTCCAAGATGACTGTCTGATACCGAAAATTTCAACGTGACTTGACATCGAGACCAGCATAGTTAAGTGACTGTATCAGTTAGAAAGAACTAACCCTGCCAGTTAGATACATACGTTGCTTAGACAGATGTAGATTTTGTAGCACTCAATGACCGATAATGACGAGACTATATTCGCTTGTCTACCTTATTGGACTCTGCCGAAACCCGAGTAAGTTCCCGTTGTGTATCATAGTGATGTGTTAAATATGCCTAGTCCGAAAAATCAAAATCTCAATCAGGTGTCAATCCCATTCAAAGGTGTGTGATAATATTTGTAAAAATCTATGTAAAGTGATAAGGGAAAGGAAATAATTCCCCACAACGTTAGCACGTCGATTCGCTGAATCACTATAAAAATGTAGGCTGATCCGATAATCGCAATTGAGCAATATCCTGGTCCCGCTCTCGCATACTGTTCTTCGCATCTAAGCTCCAAAGTTTACAAGTTTACAGGGTATAGAAACTTTTTTGCTGTATCAAAATAAGAGCCGGTCACCGCTCTAAGCCGAATATCGCTACGAGACCGAATATCGTCTCGTAAAGGTTAAGGTTTTCAACTAAATTGGTGAGATCGACTATCATCTCTTTCGAGCGAGAGCAATAAGGCACCTCAGAGGAATACCCCCTGGGGGTATTCCAGGCTCACCCGCCTTCCCGTGGTTGGTATCCACCAATATTAATTTGTCCCTTTGTGTAAATAGGTTTTGAGTTAGGAGATCCCTCCACCGTTCCCCCCATTCAGTTTGTAGCTACATCCCCCTCTTGGTGCACAAAGAGGTGAGCCCCCCACTGACACCGGGGCTTGTGAATTTAGAATCGAAACCAATTGAAATTAAAAAAAAAACTAAAAAATCGGTAAAAGAAGGGTGCATAAACAAAAACCGTTACAAACAAAATCTAGATTTAAGGTTAGTTTTAATAGCAATTAAGTTAGTGTATATATTCGTATATACAACAGAAATGAAAGTAAAGGAGGCCCCACCTTCATTACCCAGAACCCCGGGTAGAAGCCGGGGACCAAACCGTGGCAGGACCATGCACTATCGGAGAGGAGCCGGCGGCCCCTCCAGAGCGTCGCACTCAAACAAGTCTACAAGAAAGGAAGACGAGCCCCTAAGAAGTTTCTCAGCGACCAGAGACCTGACTCAGGTTGTAATCGATGACACAAACGAACGCGTCTCGAAGCTGGACGCGAATATAACCGGAATGCAGAATACCCTTGGCAAGATTTGCAAAATGATAGGCCTTCCCGAGCTGGAGAAAGAGGACTGCCCGGCACCCTTCAGTGAAGTCGGCGAACGTCTCACTAAACTCGAGAACCTTTGTGCAACTATGAATGCCCGACTGAAGGAGCTGATGAAGAGGATAGAGGCCAGGGAACCCGTAACCTGTTCGAGTGCTTCCGCCTCTGCCCTTTCCGATGACATCGGAAAGGGCCCGAACACCAAAAAACACAAAGAGGAGACAATACACACGATTTGATAACCACAACCTATTCAACAACGGCCCTAAATTCCCCGAACACTTAAAAATGACATTTGATGTCAATGACAGACCGGATATTTGCCCACATAAACTACGAGAAGAACTGGGCTCCATGACTGGCCGTCCAATTCTCAACATCACCGCCAGCGGTGACGATAGCTTTACCATTAAAGTAGACACAAAACTTCAAA
>SDVV010030218.1:0-11703 GCA_016164225.1 Gammarus roeselii | reverse complement strand
CATGCTTTTAGTTTTAGAGGGCGAGAATCGGAATCCGTTTAGGGAAGCCCAGTTCCCGACTAGGTTTAGGCACTTCTGGAGTTCATGTTGAATTGTTATGAGGCTGGGGTGTCTGTAGCTTATTTGTAGGTCGTCCACGTATAGCGATGAGAGCAGTCTTCCGTCTCTGGGAAGAATGTCGGCTAACTGATCGATTTTGAGGATAAAAAGAGACGGAGACTGAGACCGATATGACGGAGACTGAGTGTCGCCAACCGGATATGAGACTGAGTGTCGCCAACCTTGACCCTGGAGGTGCGATTTTGTAGAAATTGGTGGATGAAAAGTGGTAGCCGACCTCTCAAACCTTTACGGTGGAGATCCAAAAGTCTCTCAAATTCCGGAAGTTGCCTATGTTTTGGACCATCGTACTAAACATCAAGGACGAAACATCATTGGTGAATCATATCAGAGGGTTGGCCGTCCAAAATTTTTAGTGGCTGCCGACGATGACCCAGCGGATTTTTGTATCAGGTTCTGGATCATTTATTGCGCTAAAAACAGACGAGGTACCTTTGTCGCTTAGTTATCATTCAAACAGAACGCCCAAAGTGTCGTCTTGCAGGAATAATTATGTAACTCAAACCAGACGGCAACAGTTGAAACCCAAGCCAAACCCCTTCCCCTTGGGTTCATCACATTTCCAAAACACATTGCATGAATTGACGCTTCCTCTTTGAAATCTCGGCGGTGCTTTAAGGTGTGTTTACTATATCGGCCAAAAATGGTATTCCTACTGGAACAAGTATGTGGTCAGCCTATTTTATAGCAGAGCAGATTATTCAGACAAACGACGATGACGCAGGCGGGCTCGGTTCCCAGGGCGGCTTGCGTTGGACGGAGTTGCAGCAGACGAGGGTTAATGCGTCTCATAAACCCTTTTCTTCATAGAACCTGCCCCCGATTTACCCATCGATATAGAGTTAATGATTTAACATTACTGTGTGTTTATCCTATTATTTGAATGATGCTCGGTCATAAATTCTAGGAAAATATATGCACTCGAATAACACTCGAATTTCACGTTATATTTAAACTTCAATTAAATCAAATTGTATATAGTTAGGTAAGTTTTTTATTGGTTGTATGTTTACAGCCAAACGTCTGGAGGAAATGCAAATGTGTTTATCTGTACTATCCTACATACAATCTAAGTGCAAAGATGTTGTAAACAAAACGCGAAATTAAAAATAAGGTCTCTATCTCTGTAACCGATAGTACGTTAAATGCAGCAAAATATTTCACGGTAAACCTGTGACTGATATGAAGAGGTGTGGGCAGATGGGGCAATTGACATTTAGTAAATAGTAACATATTGATTAATAGGAACCTATTTGTATCCTAGCAACGAAAACAACAATTAAGATAAGATATTTTGTTATACAAAGTCATGTATTCTCTTCAATAGGATCGAGTAATGGAATGGAGTTTCAGTACAAACACGCACGAATAAGTAAGCTATAGCCTTTATTTCTGTTTTAAAGCATATGTGAAAGTTAAACATATCTTTTAGCTCAAGAAATGGATGGACGTTTTATTTATACAGTACTTCTATCTATACCAAGTGCAGCCATTTTGTTTCAATTTAATCGATGCATCTGTACCCATTTTTCTAACATATTACGGTGAAGAATAAAATTTCACGTATTACAGTGAAAAAAAATGTTGCACGTATTGCGAACTCACTGGAACACACTGGATTGGCAAAATTGGGCGATGAATGAACTTTCACTGCGATTATAAATAAAATAAAAACACTGGACAATGATTGAATTATTTTTCGTAATTATTCCGAGTTCTCAATCGGATCCACACAGTATCAATTCGGAGGAAGAGTTCACACCCGCTTCCTTGTGAACTCTCAGAAGCGAACATCAGATGATTGAACCGACGTCTGTAAGCAGGGACAAGAGCATCTCTATTCTTCGACTGATTTTAAGGGTTCCAGCGTGAAAAAAAATCCGAACTTGAACCGATGGCAGTGAAGAAAAATAACGGTGGAGTTCTTCATACGCTGGTGATCTCAGCAATCACGTTAGTGAAAAATCTGTGTTTTCAATGCAGCATCTTCTTCAAAAAAATTCTCATTGGGGCAGATATCCTGCAATCACGAACAGAACAGACAAGTGTGTTAGTAATCGAAAAAATACGCATGATTTATCAGCGAATTAAGGGAGTTATTGAGCGTATTGTTGAAAACTTGATATGTTAAGTGAAATGGAAGGCAATAACAGTTAACATAATCATTTCAGAAAAATCATAGGTTCGTATCATGGTTTTCTCATAGTAAAACACAAAGTTACGACTTCAACAGTAACGAATTGCTACAAGCAGAAAATACTCATAAACGGGACGAATACTTCCTGCTCTGTTTTGTCGTTAAAACTATCACAATTTTTTTCTTGAAGTTCATACTTATAAAATCGGATGCCACAGCAAATAGCAAGATCAAGCAATATACATATATATGTAACATCATGCAGTTATATCTAACAGAAAATTAGTGTGGATGCAGGAATAAAAAAAGTAATCATTTGCAATCAAAGTTTGTCAGTGAATCAAACACAAAAATCCACGGCCGAATTATTTGGGAACAGCTGTGAAATCAAGAATCGTGCATTTCAATAGTGTAAAATGATATTATATGCTTGAAGTCCGTGTCAGTGCACTTGTTAATCTGAGATGCTAATTCATACATCACCCAGTGATGGTATAAATTGATTTAAAAAAAAAGAAGCAATAAATTCGACGACAAATTGATTCCTGGAACAGTACTCACCTGCAAGTCCCGTCCTGTGCTTATCTTCTGAGGAGTGCTCGCAGATAAAGGAGTCTTCAAGCTCGTTCTACTGCTTCTGAGAAAACCTGGTGGCAGAGCGGAGTCTAGCACGTCTACTGCGGAACCCTCTGGTGCTTGCTTCTACGACACCATCAACAGATTGCTCACTTTTTCTGGGATGGTCTTGCTCGGCGTTCAGAGTACCATTCTGTTCGAGGTCAGGTTTTGGCAGATAGAACGATCTAGAATTGAACTGTACGTTTCTAGATTTTTGCTTGGCGGTGGTGACAGCTTCAACCTGTTTAATGGTAGCGTCCGAGTGGGCCAACTTTTCTGACAAAGTTTCTGAAGTTGATCGCGAGGTGAACCTTGCAGCTTGTATGATCTATTGGGGTATCGTCTAACATGTTCCACTCTTTCAAATCACATGTTTGGTTTCTGCAAGACGCCAGTTGGATTCTTCTGTTGAGAAACAGTTTGATTTTCGGAATAAATTGGAGTCAATGCATCATACGGAATACCAGCGCCCATTTCAGCGACAAACGAGCCAAATGAAGTTGACGACGAATGATTTGGAGAAACAGATGAGTAATGGGTAGGAGACATTCTGGTCTGATTGACATGCCCCTTTCTCAGAGGAGGAGGGGAAGCGTAATCACCCATTTGTCTCGAGGCTGCGGTGTCAGATCTGTGATCGACTGAACCTAGTTGAGAAGGACACTCTGGCTTTTGATCTGCTACCATACGAACGAATAAGTCGTAGATTAGATTATACGTCACTTTCAAACAAACTCCCTTCTTTTTCCCCGTCAGAATCATTCAAAGATCTCTGAACACTAGCGTTTTCAGAACTTAAGTCCGTGTTTGTTTTGGTCTTCATGTACTCGTACTGATCATTATTTTTAATTCCACACTATAGAGAATTTTCTACGTGAAACTGTTAACATGCACATTATCAGAAAAATAAATTAAACGTTCTTTTGGTTTCGGCACTCCTTTCTTTCGGGCGTGGTCTGATTCTCCTGCTCTTAAATTAATATGTCGCTCGGTGAGTGGGCGTTCCTTGGTGTTGGTGACTTTTAGTATCCATTCACTGTTAAATAAGTATCACACAAGTTATCATCCGACTTAATCTTACTTTTCCACTCAAGTGACTCGTTGTGGGACTTCGGGACACTTCCTTTTTCAGAACTTGTTAATATGGGGTGGTAGGACGAATTTCGTCTTTGTTCAGTTTCAAGAGAACTTGGATGAACATCAGGACACTTGTGTTTTCTGCATCATGAACATTGATCAGTGCTATTCTGGTTCGAAGAAGTTTGATGAGAATTTTTACCATTCAATAGAACTTCACATTCCCTGACTTGCCCGGTCGTTAGCGAGTTGGAGCTGTTCCCAGGGGTTTTCAACAGAATTTTATCTTTTAAAATCGCATTTTCAACCCCAAAGCATAGAAGCGCTGACCGTAAGTCCCCGAGAGTACCTTTTAGGTAGAGATTTTCCCCATAAAGAGCGAGATATCTCCATTTGTTTTACCACAACCGGTGTCAAAGTCCTTGACCAATATAGCCATACTCCATGCTGTCGGAAGAACTGACCGTCTTCATTGATGTATTGATATCTTCCAACTGCCCGCTCAGGTTTTCCATGCTTTTAATATCATGTTTTGAGCTAAGGATAGACTCGAGCATCGGCTTGCAAGTTTTGGTTTGTCTTGATAAGTTGTCAGAGAATGGCTTTAACTCCAGCATTGCCACAGACGTTTTGGGAAATCTACCGAACTGATTTACAAAATTTCGTCCGCAGGATTCTTAGTTTCACACCCAAGAGTTCTCATCACAGCTCCAAACTGTTCTGTTGTGACGAATCCCGTATTGTTGCTATCTAATCCAGAAAAAAAGTAATTCTATATACCGATTCAAACAAGATGCCACGACGGTGTCGTCTGATTTAGCATCAGGGGAATTACAAGTATGGTACAAAACGGCTGATTCAAGCAGAGAGCCATTTTGGGAGCAGCTTGGACATAGACAAAGGTTTTTCAAACATTTTGTAGGCGAGAAGAAATTACGTCTAGAGCTGAAGATATTTTTGTTGGGTATTTTTTTGGAAGACGTTAGTTCTAATCGACTAACTGTGAAGCAGAAAGATTTTTGATCAGTTTTCTAGATCCCGGTGTAACAGCAGCATGCCGTGCAGCTGGTACCTTCATTTCGCCCGCAAAAACTTGCGGAGGGCCCGTTGATTCGCTCTGAGGTGGCGTTTTTGTAACCTCTGGTTTTATATTCACTCGATTAGTCTCCTCGTTTCACCGAGCTTCCACAGTCAAATTCGTCGGGCATGACTCATTGCACAGTGATGAGCGGCTTGTTGATAAGTTGTTTTACGATATTTTCTTCTGACGATTGACGACTGAATTCGTGATCGATATGAGCCACGTGCTTTAAACTTTCTTCCATTGGTTGATAAAATCTTGGTTGAGCATTGCAGTGCTGCACTCTAGAATTTGGTCGATCATACAGAGGTACCTCCTGGTTAGACAAATTTTCTTCAGTCTTTGATTGTTGAAAACTGTGGGGAATCTTTGTTGGCGTCAAAGAAATACACTCTTGCTTTTCTGGAAGTTGTACACGCTGTGAGTTGACAACCTGCTCGACTTCTTTGAAGACCCATTTTGAGGTATTTCAGGAGGATAGTTTTGGTAATCACTCTGCTGATTCATGGAATCTTTGACTTCAATGATTTCATGGCGATTTGAAACTGGTTCAGTCTCCGATGCAGGTTTCTGAGAAATTTTCGAGACTTGTGGGTTAGGTTGATTCGTCTTGTATTGTTTTGATAGATCATTTTCTCCAACCGAATGAAAAAGTTCATCTCCGGCAATTTTTAAAAGACTTCGCAATCTCTTCTTGGCAAGAATGTTTTCGATTATTCCATCAAGCAATGATTCATTGTTGATTTCTTTGTTAAGCTTGTCGATTTTAAGGGCATCCATTCTCAGATTCAAAAATGCATCTGAATTTGATCTCGACGACACACTTTTCTTTTCTCCAGGCCATCTATAACAGACATAATTCGTAGAAGCAATGTCAGTCAAATATTCATCTACCAGTAAATAAGCTGCACATCTGTTTGTTCAATCGAAAAAACTTTATGGCAACATCGACAGTTTAGATTCGGCATGTGGCTTAACAGCTTTAGGAAATATCGAGGTTGGGGTATCATCGTTGCACAAATTGAGATTGCAAGACGACTTTCTTATGATTTTGCCTGAATTAATCTTGGATTTCAACGCATCTGCAATTGAATAGGCCTTCGGTTTGGGAACGTTTTTTTTAAATATGCACATCGAAATTTGTTGGTAGACTCGCACGTGATAATTTTCCTGCAATCTACACCACAGCCAATCTGAGTAAGACTGCACGCTATGCCATTCCAACTGTTAGATGTATTTGTCTCCTTCGAGGCTATCTCATTACGATTTACGCCTGCTGAATTCGATAATCCACTAGGAAGCAGGGGATGGATTTTTTTCTTAATACTTTTCTCCACATTGCCTAACCCAAGATTGGAAACTTCATCCAAATACATTCCATCAGTTACAGTACTGAACTTTTGACTACTCCTAGAATCTTCAATAGTTTTATCTAGATTCGGAGGTAGGATTGTCAAACGGGTATGATCCATGGGTAATTAGCTACCCGTTTGTTCGAGACGAGCAGTATCCCCACTGGGTTGATCAAGATTTGCGTGCATTGATTTAGTTCGGTTTGTAGTCAGAGTCGAATGATCAATCACCGATAGTGAATCAGTAACACGACATGAAAAAGGTTTCTTGGTCCATGTCTCTGAGCAAGGACTTGGCACGGCCGAAACCTAACTGATTGTTAGGGATTTTGTAAGCAGTCTTTGGGTGTTCGCGGTACCGCCACGCTTGGTAGAGGTCGTCGACCATGAATTTGATTAGCTGAACATTACTGATGACAAGACTGGTTCAGTAGGTAAACGGGCTACACTTGCACGGTTAGTGGACGATTTACTTGGTCCTGCTGTCACCGGAATGATCCTGTTTGACCCCAGTCGATGATGAGAGTCATGTGAATCTGCAGATCTTTTGTCTTGCAGACCAAAACTCTGAGACATTAAGGATGACGAGGAGGCGTGCAATCGAAACCGAGCCGATGAACCAAAAGTTGTGTTGACTTCAGGATTACACCCTACTAAGTCCCCGTGAACACATATTAATAATCAACCAGCCACGAACAGCGTCTGTAATAACAAGACAAGATCGTAGATGGTCATCGTAGATAGTGGTGCATACTAGATGGTGTAAGAAACATAGGTTCTCTGGTGATATGGCTGCTTAGTTGATCTTAACATAAATTAAACGGGTGTTGGGGTAGTTGCTACTACTGCCTGGCAGGAATACAACAGATCTTATCGTAAATTAAACGGTTATTGGGTTAACTGCCATTACTACATATACATACTGCCAGGCAGGAATACAATAACACGATTACTGTAGTTATCCTGCTGTGGTGTTAAGCGATTATGCGCTTCTGATCTAAATATTCAAAGAGCCCAGGTGCAGGCAACTTAATCTGGATCTATGGAAATATGTAAATTTCAATCTCTTGACAGATTGCTAATGCCTTATTGGATATTAGGATGATGTTTGGTACTAATGCTATTTACTGAATACAGTTGACGGACGTGGGTACGAACAGTGAAGAGTGAGTATGATCAGAGGTGAGTGGGTACCACCATAGGAGAGTGGGTATATACGACCAAAGGAGCGTGGGTACGAGTTTAGGTACGACCCAAGAATAGGAGGTACGACCAATGAAGAATGGGTACGACCAAAGGTGAGTGGGAACGATCAGATCCACGGACTCGGCAGAGCATTTACACTACATCTAGAATGAGTTAATTTGTACCGATTCATCTGTGTCCTCACACCTACATAATTTACCAATCATTACCTCCTACCTGTACATGCCCACCAGAACAAACCTACTCGTACATGGCCTCCTGCTGCTGTTCATTTGTTGTTGTTGTTTACATGTGACACAATCGAGCTCGGTTAGGGAACATTGCGAGCTGAAGTTCTTCCACCAAGATTTAAACCACCAGAAGTTACATTTTCAACAAAGTATCGTCACGTTAGAATTTTTTTTGAGCGAAACAATAAGCAACAGCTTATCTGCAAATGAAATTGACGGAAGGTAAAAGTCCGTACAAAAGATCGACTGGTCCATGTGTTGGTAAGTGTCCACTAGTATAAGAGTATCAGCCAAGCTAGTGAGCATATACGTGAATATTAAGTAATTTACTCAACAAAGTCTAACATTTATCCATGTTACAAAAGCGAAAGAAATTTGTTATAACAACACTATATATATACAGCTGCTAAAATAGACTAGATTAGGTTCGGGCACAATAAACGCACAAAATTCTCTTAGATAGCATCGTGTTGAATTTGATCATTGAGCAAATTAAATTTGTGAAGAAAATTAGACTAGATAAGTTTCAATATCCCCTGTCAGGAGCCTTACATGCAGGCCTATAAACGGTTAGGTTAGGGTGTTCGTTTGACTGTTTGGGTTGTTTGCATAACTTGATAATTAGACCAGAATTAGCAAGAACCTCTAAACACACAGTAACTGGGTGGATGATATGCCCATAAATTGAGGAGGTTGGTTATCTGCGTTAAAAAACGCCCTCCACGTCATCAGCGTTGAGACTCTGGTGGAAATAAGGCCCAAATGAAATCAAATCCACGTCATCAGCCGTACAGAGCAATGAGTCCCGTATTCTTCCTTACCTTGCTCAACATTATGTGAGGAGGGGAGTCTGGGAAGAGTAAGTCTTCCTTACCTTGCTCAATATTATGTGAGAAGGGGAGTCTGGGAAGAGTAAGTCTTCCTTACCTTGCTCAATATTATGTAAGGAAGGGAGTCTGAGAAAAGTAAGTCTTCCTCACCTTGCTCAATATTAAGTATTATGTGTAATATTTGCAGCCAGGAGCGAACTATCATTGTAACGACATTGAACAAACAGCAGCGTTAGTGAGACACTTCGAGGCAGGATGCCATGCTAACCACTCATAAACGGAGTGACATAACTAATGTATGAAACCGCGCCAAAAATATTGAATGAAACGCAGCGACGAAAAACAAATGCATGAAACGCAGCGCCTAAAATAACGTACGAAGCGCAGCGCCAAAAATAATATCGGGAACGCAGCGCGACGGTATTCATTGATTGTCAGTCCTTACATCGATATTTTCATACATATTTCAAGTTTTATCTACAAAGATTGCAGTTTTTTCACCTTTGCCTCACTTGATAAGGAATGCGGTCAGCATGTCCGGCCTAGGAAACTCTTCGCTCAAGTATTGGTTGTGATGTGCGGTGTCTCCGCTGTGTTTTTTTTCGATATGTCGCAGTGCTGTGCACTGTGATGGGGTGGTCACTGTTTCTTTTCTCTGCAGTATACTACTTTGTCTATGATTATTTATCAATAAGGTCTTCCTTTTACAGCATTACTTAACTTAGTTTATTTTCAGAACCACCTTCTCTATTTCGATAACTATTTCTTCAAGTATTATGAACACACGAAAGAGTTCACATACCAAAGCAATACATACAAAACTAGAAAAGAGGAGATCGGTTATATAAGGACACAAATTGGTACACTGCCCATCAGGACTAGGTAAATGACACCACGGAAGTTCCTATACGACTTCTTGCGGCACTTCCAGTCATAGTCTAGCTGGCGTAGCCGGAGAGACCTCACCTTAGCCACGGCCATCACCAGACTGAGCGAGGATCCCCTGACCTACGTCTCTAAAAGGGCTAATTAGAAAATACGTCGCAGATATCGCTGAAATGAACTATTATTTTTCCCACGGTATGATATTTATTTGCCTGAACGGGAAACATGAACCAGTGAAATTGTTCAAGTACATTCAAGTCCCCCAAAACGAAATAACTTGTGTTTCTTCCAGCGTTGATGAAGCGTCAGTTTCAGCATTTCGGCGATCGAAGGTCGTTTAAGAAGCAAAATGCTTTTCAAATAATAATTTAGTATTTTGTGAATTTTGATGAACACATGACAATACGTATTCTATACAAACACTATCCCCGCCGAGCGATGTTTAATATATTTGGTAGTGTGTCGTCCCATTAACCATTAGGAATCATTCTCTGGTTCCTGACTCTTGCACGAGGTTCGGTAATGCACCTCATCAAAAGACCGATCGGATCTAATGGTTGCTCCACGTTGATCTTTAATTTCTGTAGAGTTTATTTAGTAACAACATATGCCAAATGAATTCGCAAGCAAGGGGTGAACTGCCAGTTACTGCCAAAGGAGGTTTTCAGTTACTGTCAAATGGAGGTTTCCAGTTACTGCCAAATGGATGTTTCCAGTTACTGTCAAATGAAGTCGGCCGATCAATAGATTCAGTCTGTTCCAATCATGTTCAACCAGTCAACAGCGGATATTTCAACCTTGACTTTGATCAGTCAATTTCTAGTTCACCGGATCATCCCATTAACCTTGCAATGATCCTCAAATTGAGTAAGCAGACGCTTTAATTACAACAAATGGTGAAGCTGTGTCTGCTTACTACACTCTATAAATAAAAAGACAACACAGCAGAAAATACTTTATGGGTCATTTGGTAGTAATTACATTGCCTTTCAATTATATGTGTTTTCATTTCATTATAAATCAGTAAAAAAAACAAGTAATCAATCACCCAATTATTCAGCGTTTCGGTTCGTTATCGTGGCCTAAAATGACTTATAGGTCGATGATAATTAGGCAATTCAAATGGTGTGCGGGGAGGGTGAAAGGTATGAGAATATCTAGCTGGACCAATGCCCAGCCGAGTTCAAACCCGTATTCTATAAAAGATATAGGGATGACACATTTGTCATCTTTACGGACCAATCCCATACGGGAAAAATTTAAGGAGTATCTAAACCAACAACATGCCAACATTAAATTTACAGTTGAGACGGAACAAAATCGCTCCTTCCCCTGTCAAGCATCTTTAGGAAGCCTACGTTTTCAGGACTGGGCATGAGTATTTCTTCCCTTAATCCGTTTGGATACGTGATTGATAGTGACAATCTTAATTCATAGAGCCTCCTACCTCTCTCCCTCATGTGTACCCTTTCACCAAGAACTCGATTTCCTTCGTCGGCTTTTCACCAACAATGGGTACCCTTCGGCCATATTCGATAAATTATGCCGTGGGTTTCTGAAGGATATTTATTTCAAACATACCCTAACGCTGACCGTCAACAAGAAAGAAGTTTTCCTTGCCTACCAGTATAATGACTCAGACTCGGTCCCAATTAGTACTAAATTACTGAACACATTTTGAGTTCTACCCTCAAGTAAAATTCGATCTAGCTTTAACAAATTCGTTCACCATTGGATCATTGTTTCACGCTGAAGATTTGGTTTCTCCAGATGTGCGTTCCGACATTATTTATGGCCTCTCGTGTGACAGCTGTCAGGCGTCATATGTTGGGAGAAACCCAGCATTCCCAACTATTCCGCTACCTTGGCTCTTCTTTCAATGAAGGGTAACATTTTTTTTTCTGTAATTTCAACTGAAGATGAGACTTTGGATCCCAAAACGTATTGACATGAGTTTTTTTTCACTTATCTTTTATTTGAAAATTCTTATAATTTTTAATATCAATTTTAGTCTCCCAACGAGTTTTCTTCTCGCTCGTTCTCTCTCTTTCGAAACAAGATGCTTGATGAAGCATTGGTCTACCTATTCCTAATTAAGGTTAGGATTCCACCGAACCACAGTATTGCGAATATCAGTATATTTATATATATATATATATATATATAT
>SDVV010030217.1:0-11703 GCA_016164225.1 Gammarus roeselii | reverse complement strand
TGCAATCAATCTTCAAACTATACCTAATTCGTTTTTTATTGTTCCTAGGTGGAACAATGAATAAATATTACCCCAAAAATATTATTGAAAGCTGGATTTTTATTGGAAAATATTGCATCATCACAAATTCTTCTTTCAAAGTCTAATTTCAGTGCCAAGCCACGAAGCCTGTACATGCTAATCACTCAATCCTGTTAATATTTGTGGCGAAGTTTGCCCCAATCGGGCTATGAAGGAATCACCAATTCTGGTCTTTTCGGTGTTGACCAAATCAATTCTAACCGAATACACATGCATAAATTATGCGAGTAAACTGATGACGGCGCTTCGTGAGTGTTGACTCTTTAATTGCAATGAAATGGAATGCATAATTTTCACCCTCGCTAATATTCATTTCAGACATTTGAGAGAGTCGATTATTGCTGCATCAAAATCATGTATCTATTGAACTCTTTTTAGAGGATGTCAAAACATTTATTTATTTTCGATATGAATTACTGTTATATTTATATTAAATGATTTCCGTTATGTATTTGATGCAATCAATCTTCAAACAACTAATGATTTCCGTTATGTATTTGATGCAATCAATCTTCAAACTATACCTAATTCGTTTTTTATTGTTCCTAGGTGGAACAATGAATAAATATTACCCCAAAAATATTATTGAAAGCTGGATTCTTATTGGAAAATATTGCATCATTACAAATTATTCTTTCAAAGTCTAATTTCAGTGCCAAGCCACGAAGCCTGTACATGCTAATCACTCAATCCTGTTAATATTTGTGGCGAAGTTTGCCCCAATCGGGCTATGAAGGAATCACCAATTCTGGTCTTTTCGGTGTTGACCAAATCAATTCTAACCGAATACACATGCATAAATTATGCGAGTAAACTGATGACGGCGCTTCGTGAGTGTTGACTCTTTAATTGCAATGGAATGGAATGCATAATTTTCACCCTCGCTAATATTCATTTCAGACATTTGAGAGAGTCGATTATTGCTGCATCAAAATCATGTATCTATTGAACTCTTTTTAGAGGATGTCAAAACATTTATTTATTTTCGATATGAATTACTGTTTACTTATATGGATTTTTTCTCAGTGGGCAATCGGAAGCAATAGCCCCTTCGCAGTCACCATTGGAGGAAGAGTTACCTCTTTTCATGGTGAACCAGTACTTAGTGGATTAAGCAACGTCCACGCGTTCCATGTTGGTTACCGAGTTAAAAATAATAATAATAATAATACCAATAAAAAAAAAATAATAATAATAAAATAATAATAAAAATAATAATAATAATAATAATAATAATTATCATTATTAATATTATTTGTATTATTATTATTCTCTTTTTTTAGGCGCTCGATGGTACAATAATGGTTACAACAGAAAACAAGTTCTACCTAAAAAAAATCCTACTAATACATCAAGGGTATCGTCCAAAAAAAAATCACGTGAAGTCAGATCAAGATTGTAATAATACACGACAAAGAACGTAAAGATTAAGATTGAGGTAAGCGTGCAAATAATACATTTTATGCGCCTTCCCAACATGAGTATGCATACAAACAACAATGATGGAGAGGTTTAGTATAGAGCCTACTTTCAGTGATCATACTCGGGGTCGCGTTTCAACTTGACAGGCACCCGCATATATGGGCCCACAACCTGGATATGTAGTTAGTGGTCAAACATTATTCCTATTAATATCGGAAACTTCCTGCACAATCAGTATTCTGTCCCATCCTTCTTTAAGTGGGGATCGTTCGTATCCCCCACTGTTACATACTGCCTCAAGGAAGGGATTATTTGAGCATTCAATCCGTCCCTCCATCCCACTGTTTCTTGCTCGTACGTTCAGGCAATCAACATAAATTTCTGCCAATGCTAGGCTAGCACTCGCTCTTCTTGAGACACCCACCAGTCTCTTGCATATGTCACATTATATACTACTCGCAGTTTGCTCATAGTATTCCTCCAATATTTACGACACTAAGAGTTACAGTGTATAGAATAATAGTACGTTTTACCCCTATTAGGTACGCCATGAGACGTCTCGACGGAGTCCCGCATTGCTGCTTTTGTAGGACTTTACAAACCACGAATTTTCGTCGATCAGTTGCTGAATAAGTGTCACGATTAGGTAACTGCCATACAGTCTTCATATATAGCATCAATCTCTCGTGCCTTTAGTAAAGTCAATCGATAAGATCCTGCGGAGGAAATACGGATAATAACCACTATAGATGATGATTTACTGGAGCAGACCGCCCGCGTGCTGAGGAGGCGATGTAACCTGTAGGTGGACGGAGACTAGCAGAGCAGCTACGTAGGGGGAAACTATCATCTTCTTCTTCGTCACTAATATCTACCTGCTCAATTAGTCGCCTGATCTCTTTGTCACCCAGTTTGCCGGGCATATTAGCTGCACACAGGGGTATGAAGCAAGTTCACAGAACGTATATTCCGCGGCGTATCAGGCGGAGCCCGCTCTCATCAACACAACTTTATCGTACGACAGTCAGTCCCACACTGGAGGTGACAAACCGACCTCCAGTCAAGTCAGCTTGATGCCGGTATGCTTTCACCGATGTTCAAGTGAGAGTATGTATATATGGTATTTGTTGACAAATTATCAATAATTTTTGATATTTAAATAAACGATCGTATTAATGATCAGTGAATTGAAGAAATGTTTAAAGGACAGCGACAGATAATGGCACATTAAAGAGATTCAAGCGAGTATTAGGTTTACGTAGGATATTAACACCACACGTGGCTTAATAGGGTGTTAAGCTTCAGTTTAACATCCGTTTTACAAAGTTGAATTTTCTTATAAGTTGGTTGCCGACTGAATTTAACTTTCAGTCTTATTTAGAGATATCGTCATTATGACCCTGGATATTTGTTATTAAATGCCCCAGGTGAAGAAAACTGTCCACATACTTTAGCGGGGTCCTAGTAAGTATACCATTCGTTCTGTACTGGATCCCTTGGTTGGGTGCTTTCACTAGCATACACACTGATTTACTTGTATTGTGCTTGACGTCTAGTCTTGCGGCCTCAGTCTCGCATATCATCTGAAGAGTATCGGCATTTGGGACCAAGATCATGTCGTCTGCCTAGCTGATCGAGTTAACACAGCAGCCGTAATATGACAGGGTCGCTATCCCTGGCGCTAAATTCTGTTATAGCTAACGTCAGATCAGCCCCTTTCATCTCCGCCAACTGCCTTATCAGCCACAAGTTGTTCCGACTACCTACCTACTGTACCATTTATTAACAGCGAACATTCATAGCGTTCCTCAGTCACAAAAGCCACTGTCATATCTGCCACTGACATTCTGCATAAACTCTGTTTCCCCCACGTCAAAACCAGCCACGAGTCGTACAATTTTACTGGTTATCACTTCAATGAAACTTTTCCCACCCAACCTAACCTAATCTAGGGTACGTGTTTCTAACACACGGGGCAAGGTGCGTATATCTGATCGGCGGGGGAAGCATAAGTATTTTTCTAAGGTACGTAATGGCGTTTTTTAGCGTTTTTTTATTCAAGTTTCATTAAAGTGATAACCAGTAGGTTGGTACGCCTCTTTAGGTGTAAAGACAGTGGCAGATTTTGAAGTGGCGGAAAATGCGCGTGGGCTGAAACATAGTTTAGGTCGAAATCTCGTGCAGTGAATGATTTTTAGCGGTTATGACAGTGTCCGGCCATGACAGTGAGGTGAAATGAAGTGGCGATAGTGCACGTGTGCGGAAATAATTTTAGCGAGTAAGCTGGGCTCCCATATGACACCCAACACGGCTAAGAGATAGTCGGTCATGTAAACTGTCTACATACGCATTGAAAAGGAGAGGCGAAAGTAGGCCTCTTAGCCTAATCCTATTAGTTGTTCGAAACGGATTGACATTGAGCTTCCCCATCGTATTACACATTCTTGTTGCTGGTACTAATACTTATTAGCTTAGCAATGTAAATTGGCGCCCCTCATTCAATAAGTTTTTTGAACAGTGTCTTGTTATTCACACTATCAAATGCTCTTTTATCATTAAAAAAAAGGTTCATAGGTCACCCTCCACTGGCAAAGTAATTAATCGTCTGCTTTATTGTGAAGATAGTCATTTACGTCCCATGCTGAGGCTTGAACCCAAATTGGTTTGGCGTTGTCCTCAGACAGTCGTCACGCCAGTTTTGGATAACTATTTCTGGTAGATTTGATGCAGCAGTAGCAAGTTATGTTGGCCTGTGGTTACCTTTATCGGTCGCACATTTTGCCTTCGATTTTATGATTTGTTTTACGACAACATCATTTAATAACTTAGGAAGCTAATTAATCTCAGGGCAGTCAGTGAAGAAAATAGACATGACATGACCTGACATGACATGAAGAAGTTGAGAGGGACCATCCTTGAATACTTCCGCCAATAAACCATCCCTTCCCACACGCTTTTCCATTTTTTAATTTCTTGACAACGGTCCAAAGTTCCCACATATAAACGTCATCAGCATCACTCTCCCGATTGAGGGCCTCATCAACAAAAAACGAGGAGTCAGTGTCGTTGTTGACACTGTTCATGATATCTTCAAAATGATCACGCAACATGTGATGATCCTATGTTATGTTAATGAGACATTGTACTGTATTATAAAGTCATATGTGAGACATTATTCCTGGTCAGCACACAGTGATTGTATCGCTGGTCGGTTGACAATCAGGCAATGAACGACTAACAGTAATTGATGAGGAAAGGATCATGAATTGATGACTACGTTTATTACTTTCTCTTGCTGCAGTAAATATTAGAACTAGGAGGTCACCGCTGCACCACAGTAAATATTAGAACTAGGAGGTCACCACTGCACCACAGTAAATATTAGAACTAGGAGGTCACCACTGCACCAATGCTTATTTTCTTTATTTAGATTTTGTGGTCCCAAGGATTTCGGTCAATATTTAACAGACTTTTTCAATTCATTACACCACAAACATCAATCTGATGGCTTCTTAGTCCAGTGTCGCCATTTGATCAAATCGTCAATTCGGTTAAATATTGAATTTCCAAGTCTGAAGGTCAGACAAAACCAGATATAATAGACGATTAATATTGCCCGGCGTATCAATGTTAACGAGTTATTATCATGCTCGTTCTGAGGATCTTTTCATTGTCGCTTCATGATACCAAACAAGAATCTTCAAAATATATTGTTTTCTCCAAGGAACCTCTGTTTTCTCCTACACAAGTCAAATCAACGTCTAGACTTACTATTTTTTCAAAGAGTCTTGACTAACAGGAAAAAAAAGCCCCCGTTTTCCGACGAACGGCAGAGCATAAAAGATCCAACTACAGGAGAGAGCGTCGAAGAAGTCAGTCACCATATACATTTTAACGAAGCCTCAGGGAAGCTAGGCAAAGATATCACGACGGTTAGAGGTATTTGCGCAGACTAGTGATATGGAGAGTTCACCGGCTGCAAAAAAAAGTTGTTTTGACCTCAAACTTCGTATCAAGACTTTGTGAAAGGGAATATTGGTTGACATTTCATGAGTCATGTATTATTCCCAGCGGCCATATGTCACCGCTTCGGTTTGGTCGCCCTTGACTTTTTTCTTCGAGAACCAAGCTTTTACGAACCTGCTGAAAATCTATTGGCCTCGTACTATTGAAGGTTTGAAGCTGACAGATGAATAATTCACGACAAAATGCCTTAGGACTATCCGAGGAATGTTGCGTTGCACAAAAAGCAAGAAGAGGCCGTTTCCGTATTGGGGTCAAGATTTGCACCATGAATAGAAAATGTTATGCATGCATATAATTTAAGTGTAATTCGGAATCGAATCAGACGGAGTTACTATATCAATTATTGTTAATTAACAATTTATGTGTACTACTCTAATAATAATAAAAAATTATTTGTTTTCTACAATGAGTCTGGACATGGCAGCTTATAGGATCATTCTTAGTCCCAAGTTTATGATGATGTAACTATTAATTGTGTTTGCTAGGTCTCTATGTTAACGCTTATCATGACATCAGCCTTTCGAGTCTTCAAACGGGGTCAGTTGACCTTTCGTAGCCTTTAAACGGGGTCGGGGTGAGAAATCATTTGATATGCAACGGTGAAAATTATTCAATCGTGGATGAACTTGCGCTACTATCAAATTCAATGATCAGTATTTGTTGATCATGAATTAACTCCTCTCTTTAAGTGGCTAGGACTTTTCAAGGCCCATAAAAAGTGTTCCGTGACAAAGATTATAAACTATAGCCTAGGTGCCACATCTTTGGACCTATATATGGTGCAGACATGTTCTCCAAGGGAAACGAAGGATGTTGAGAACAAATCATGAAATGTCAGTATTGAAAGACAGGAACAACACTTGACTCGGTACGTACAATTAGGTAGCAAAACCATTAGTTTACTTTGCACTGTTTCCTGATACATTAAAGAAAGCAAATGCACTCGTCTTTCGAGAAAATCAAAAATGTATCCAATTTATTTCTGTACTGTAAAAAATCACATTTTGTGAAATCCGTAACGGAAGATTTTTACGGTCGACCAGCCTTTAGTCGTTTCTCTACACATCTTGATCATGTTTGTGGAGTGTGCTTTCAATAACTTATGCCATTTCTTTACCGAAGTATTGTAAGTGAATGTGGTATTAAAAACGTAAAATCAAATTGAATCTGAGTATTTTTGTCCCATCTGAATAAGCCAAACGATCCTATTTTTTGACGTGGTACAGTCTCACACAACAACCTCGTACTCATAATAAGGAAGATGACCTTCATTACACTTCCGCTCATAGACATCAATGTGTGCATAACATTTGACTTTCTTATTTGTGGACCAATAAACACTTCCTGATATTTCGTCCAACCTCAACGATTTCCATAAAATGGTTATGAAGAAGCATCCCTTCGAAAGGAGCAAGCAATATAAAGAGGGATTTTGTTCAAATATTTGAATTGATGTCCAGAGTGTGGACTGTCACTAGTCTCCAATGGCTTAGCCTCACCCTACTCGAGGATATGGACCAGAGGATGACGGCCTTAATACCAGGCAATAGTTTCGCTTCATCGTTCGGACTCGTGGGTGGTGAAGCTGCGGTAAACGTGGGCCAGACTAGGCGCGCGGGGATTCACGAAAATAACTTAATGTTTTATATTACTGAAAGGAAACGATTGGTAAGTATTGATTTTTTTTGTGGAGATATATTCAATATTGAGAACGAATATTATAAATATTATAAGGAAATCCCTCTCCTGAGCGATGCAAATGTTAGACTTGTTTATCAATGTTTGATTCGGTTCAATTCGTGTTTAATAACAAATAACTGCTGGATGATGATGAAAAAACTCAAAATATTGAACAGACGCGACGCTTGATAACCAACCGAATATGCGAAAGAAAAAAGCAAGTTCGGGAGCTTTTATCAGTAAAAAATATGTTCTGATAAGCTTTTGCTATTTGAAACAGAAAATAAGAGTCTTTACTTGCATCCGCTGAACTGAATTCGTCGCATCGACCCTCGCCGCAATCGCGTGCTGAGCCTTTTGTTGACGGAATACATTCGTTTGATGCTACAGAGGCTGACGATGATGGCTGGGGGTAGATGATATGCCCTGGAGGAAAGAACAGGTTATGAAGATAACCGTTGGAGTCCAAATTACGACGCCGTAAATTGCGCTGTACGGAAGTGGGGAGTATTGTGGGAGAGGGTGTCGTTGCCATCCGCTGGCAGTCAAGATGGATGGGAGGCACCTCTCGTGTTGGAAGTAAGAAGAAGTAAGGGGAAGGGTATCGTTGTCATCCGTTGGCGTGCAACATAGATGGAAGGCACCTCCCCGTGTTGGAAGGCACCTCCTCGTGTTGGAAGGCACCTCCCCGTGTTGGAAGGCACCTCCGTGTTGGAAGGCACCTCCCCGTGTTGGAAGGCACCTCCCCGTGCTGGAAGGCACCTCCCCGGGTTGACATTTTACATGATCAGCATTGTCAATCCCCTTATGAATCAGCCTCCCATACCCACGATACTAAAATTAGGTTGACGACGTCAATTTTGTGGAAATAATGAATAACGTAAAAAATCGTGTGACGGACATGAAAATTCTTGTTTTTTCCCGTTTCCTTGTTAACGGTCACCTCTCATCAGATCTCTTTTAACGTCCACCTCTCATCAGATCTCTTGTCAACGGTCACCTCTAATCAGATCTCTTTTAACGGTCACCTCTCATCAGATCTCTTGTCAACGGTGTCCTCTCATAATATCTCTTGTCAACGGTCACCTCTCATCAGATCTCTTGTCAACGGTCACCTCTCATCAGATCTCTTTTAACGGTCACCTCTCATCAGATCTCTTTTAACGGTCACCTCTCATCAGATCTCTTTTAACGGTCACCTCTGACCAGATCTCTTTTAACGGTCGCCTCTCACCATATCTCTTTTACCGGTCGCCTCTCACCAGATCTCTTTTACCGGTCGCCTCTCATCAGATCTCTTCTAACGGTCACCTCTCGTGAGATCTCTTTTAACGGTCACCTCTCATCAGATATCTTTTACGGTCGCCTCTCATCAGATCTCTTGTCAACGGTCACCTCTCATCAGATCTCTTGTCAACGTTCACCTCTCATAAGATATCTTTTACGATCGCCTCTCGTCAGATCTCTTTTATCGGTCGCCCCTGATCAGATCAATTTTGCTGTTCGCAGCATTAAAGAAGAGGATTCGTCGAAAACTGCTGCTTCAGCTATTGCTGTTGTCGACGGTCGATACCCCAGTGCTTGTTAGTAAGGAAATGGTCAACTAGGAATATTCATGCCAATTACACAACATATTTTATCCAATATTATGAACATTGAGATCCAATGATTTATGACTTTCAGGATACGCATAAAGTGACCGTAAACACAATTCCGTAGGATATTTACAGTATCATCATACAAAATACCAATGATTTGAATTATTAGGTTCATGTTTGAAATAAGAAGAAACCGATCAGTAGAAGCCGGATTTATGTTACAAACTAAAATAATGACATGTCGGGAAGAAACGAACATCAATATTGAACAGCACTAAATCAAACTGTAATGTTCACGTGGCAATGATAACAATTGGAAAGGAAAAAGCGCTGATAGTCGACTAACCTTCGCCAGGATCACAGCAGTTGGGTTAGAACAGCCCTAGCCTTTTAGGGTAGTCTGAAGATATTGACGTGCTGATCCAGGCATCTTCTTTCAGCGTGCACTAGAACAATGATTACAAACGCCCGTTACATTAGTCTTTCTTCGGGCTTAGAGAAGATAACCACAGGAATCAAGAAGTTTCCAAATTACAGAATTATTCGTTAAAAAAATGAACAAATCTGAATCTGTGGCATTCAAACCAACTCTTTTCATTTACAATCACTGATGAATGAAATTGAATAAATAAATTCTACGTTCCATGTTCAACAATGAAAGTGACATGAATAACGCGTCATTTATATTATCTCGACACAACACGACTTCCCGCTCATAGCCTCCATTTTCCGCCTCCTCCCTGGTCTCTGACACGTGTGCTGCATTTTAACCGCGAACATCGTCCGTTTGGTTTCCACCTGTTTCTATCGTGCTTGTCATTAAAGAGCCAAGTGATCAAGTAGCCTCCAAATCCCGGAATCAGGCCTGCTTCACTTGTATGTTCGCGGCAACCACAAGTGCAAGGCTCCAATAATCATGCAACTAATTGATGATGAGTGTGATGGGTGCCAAGAGAATTCATAAATAAAATAGGTGGGTTTGAAAAGATGCAGGAATGAACATATCGGTATTGTAAAAACAGAAATTGGTTTAATCATTACAGAAGGTTTTTGCGATATCATGTTGATTGATACAAAAATTTTCATTATAAATATATCATCTAAAAAAAAAAAGAAATTTATTTTGAGTTAGCTATATACTCAGAGTCTTGTTTCACTACACGTGTTTGGAAATTACTGCGGCGGCCTTCACATAAATAAAACTTGATTTACCAATACATAGTGTTGGTTCTCCGAATAGACAGTAGTTCTGCTTATGAACAACATCAAAATTAAATAAAAAGTGTTTCACGATTACTCATTTATGTTCTTGCTTAAATCTGTCTCAAACTGACCAGATATTCTTGTCATTTCTAGAGCGCTTCATTTCAAAACCATTATTTTGCTGAGGGGAAATCAATGATAGCGAAATAAAAATGGATAAATATTTGTAATCAATTCGGTTCACAGGATAGGAAACTGATTCATATACCAAATTATATGCTATATATCCTCAGAAATAAATCAATAGCATAAGCGAAGGTCCGTCGCATGTCAATGACTCTTAAATCACACGTACTGTTCTTTCTTCCTTCCTCCCTCGCAGTGCAGATTGTATCAATAAATGAAGGCTTCCGACAACGAATCCGAGTTGCCCCGCAGGGCAAAATACACAAATCCCAGTCAGAAAGCAGCCTCCAGGGTATTCCAGCGATTGCTGCAATCTCCTGGTTTTGTTTTTCTACAAGGTGTACAGTGTGCAGAACAAACAAAAAGGGGGAACTCCTTCTAAGATGTTTTGCTCCTAACTAGAAATACGTGAGTGGATAGCAAAATACCAGTATCAAAGAAAGTAGCAATGGGAGAGTATTTTTGTTAGAATTGCCTCGGAAAGGAAGGTATTGAGGGCATACACTCCCACGTTCGTATGTATTGGAGGAATATATTAGAGCATTTAATCAAATTGATATTCGGTTAAAGTGAACGATACGCGCTCCCGAATCAATGATTCTGGAGTGAGCTGAAAACCTGGATCTTTTTGCGATCACGAGGAGACTTCTTCCCCAACGACGTAGAAACGAAAATTCATGCACAGATTCAGCATTAGAGGTAGAGAGAATGACAAATATCAGCATCATAATTTCAATCGGGTCATCGAAAATTTCAGTAAACATTTAATATCAAGGGTACAGCTTTAATGAGGCCCGACGTCCTTAACAAGACATCAGCTGTGATTCAGGAAAACCCTAGTCTTTCCATTCCTCAAATTGCTAGATAACTTGATATCAGCCAGTATACACCAAAAAAAAACTTCACTTCTGAGAACGAAGCCGAAGTATATCCATAAGTGCCTAGAGTATATTGAATCCCTTAAAAATCAATGTTTTTCGTTTTGTTAATGGGTATCACATTCTAAGATTGATCCTTTTGAGAGCTTTTTTCCGTCGAGAATTGGTGTTTGCTTCGGCCACATCCAAATCACATGGATGCAACATTCTGAAGCATCGCTGCTCTCTATCTATCAACATGACGAAGCTGCCCAACACTTCACCATCGCTGCCTCCATCAACATGATGAAGCTGCCCAACACTTCACCATCGCTGCCTCTATCAACATGATAAAGCTGCCTAACACCTCACCATAGCTGCCTCCATCAACATGATGAAGCTGCCCAACACTTCACCATCGCTGCCTCCATCAACATGATGAAGCTGCCCAACACTTCACCATCGCTGCTTCCATCAACATGATGAAGCTGCCCAACACCTCACGATAGCTGCCTCCATCAACATGATGAAGCTGCCCAACACCTCACCATAGCTGCCTCCATCAACATGATGAAGCTGCCCAACACTTCACCATCGCTGCCTCTATCAACATGATGAAGCTGCCCAACACTTCACCATCGCTGCCTCCA
>SDVV010030216.1:552-11704 GCA_016164225.1 Gammarus roeselii | reverse complement strand
ATAGATATAAAGTTTGTGGTTTTCTTGTTAAGGCTCTTGATCAGTTTCCATAATATTGATGGTGAGGTTCGGAAGATGTTCACCCGCACGTCCCGCAATGGGTTTACCTGATGTACATGAAAGTCTGCATCCATTTCTGTGTTACGTGTTTTAATCTGTATGATTCGGTCGTCGTTGGAGGGTAAAATACGGAGGTAGTTTCGATTTTGAATTTTGAAATAAATGGGAGCCGCACGAATTATATGCATGGTGCACTTCCGGCGGGTATACGCTGCCTGTTAGCAAAGCTAATATTGTGATGAATTGTTTTGATGCAGCGTCAACATATGTGTATTGAGTGATGTCGAAGGCGTGTAAAGCATTTTTTATTGACGCAATGCATATGCCCCATTCTGCCCTCATGGAATTACGAAAGTATGAGGTGCCTTTTTGTGGATTTGGGATCAAAGTGAATATAGTTGACCACAAGTGAGAGGTGCTGTAAGCCTATCGACAGCTTACAGCAAGATCGAGAGAGCACAATGCGACGTCCGGAGAGGTTTGTTTATTGTTTGGGATCCATGGTTTGAGAGTAGGTGTGTCTGGCTAACTTAATGTGATCAGTGTGTCTAGTTGGGTAATGAGGGTATTACCTATTTGGTCAGTGCTTTGTGCAGTTAGCCAGGATTTATTTCGGCTCACTGCACAAAGCAGTGAGCCGGGATAAATCTTATCCCCTGCCCCCCTCCAGGCAGAAAGGCTGCCTGGAGGGGGGCAGGGAGGTTGGGGATGAGCGTGTCAGGCGTTGGTGCGGAAGGAAAGTTCACATTGTTCAGATATTTATTGACGTAGTAAATGAGTGGCTTTTAATAAATAACCACAAATAATGTTCTATTGTTGTGCACAACAGGGCATTGTTCCGTGTACTACATCCATGTCCCTCATCTGCACCGGATCACCCCAACGTGCCGCATGTAGGGGGCGGCAGCTGGTAGAACCTGGATAAGCGTTGAGACCAGGAATGGATCTCACCCGCTTGGGGGAGGATGAGAGGGAAAAACCACAATGTTTGTTCACTTTTTAATGGTAAAAAACTCTGTCTAGGGGCTGTTGCTCTGGTGCCGGGAGTTTAGTCTGAGGACCAGAGAGTCGAGCAGCTCGCATGCTGCGTCTACGTTGAAGCCATCGGCGAGGAACTGAACCCCAGACGCCGCCACCTCAAGCGGGCCATCTTGTGGATGATCCGCCCGACGTTCGTAGGCTCCCTTGTTGAACGGCTGCGTAAAAAGCTGGGTCGCCATCAAAATTTCGTTCAGGAAAATCATGTCCAGTAATCGATCCAGGTTACAATATTCGGATCATTTTCATTGATGCCGCAAAGCGAATGAAATTTTTATTTTTGAAAAACAGGTTAGTCATTTGCTATGTTTTCAAACCATCTGCGTTCAGGAAGCTTTTGATGAACAGTTATGATACCGAGAGGACATTCGAGGTGCTCAAACACTGAGACGTGATTCTGTTGTACCACTGTTCCATTACACTGTCCCACCGCTGTCACGTGACTATGCTTCACCGCTGTAACGTTACTCTGTCCCAGTACAGTAACTTTTCTCTGTTCCACCCCTTTCACGTTACTCTATTCCACCACTTGGACGTTACTCTGTTCCACCACTATCACGTCACTATGTCCCACCACTGAACGTTACTCTGTTCCACCCCTACCACGATACTTTGTCGCACCATTGTCACGTTACCCTGTTCTTCCTTATATGTATTTTTCCATCCCGCTCGAAGAGGCAATCGAGCACACATTATTCAGTCTGATCGATAAGTCTTGTTTCAAATAGCAGCGAATAAAGATTTGTTCGCCCATTCTACAAATATTTTAGTATAATACTTCGACAGGAAAGTGATAAAAATGATTCTGCCACCAATACTGTGTTAGATTGTTACCTGCTGGACTGTCGGGGGATGGAGTAGCTTTCCCCTGGTTCTGCGGGTGTACACAATTCAATTAGTCACCGGTTACTTCTCACACAGCTGGGTGATCACAATCCAATGCCTCGCAACCAGCTAATGCATATAAAAGTGTTCACTGCACCCTCTACATCAACAGTGGCAGGATGCACGCAATCTGCATGTTAACTTGACATCAAACAGAAGAGAATAACTTGGGTTGCACTCGGTCTTGTGTCGGAGTTGGCTTGCGGCGTGACGTCGTGTTACTGGAGGCATATTTATGCGTAACGCCGAGTTATGGGAGGTATCATTAGGCGTGATGCCGTGTTACGGGTGGTATCATTAGGCGTGACGCCGTGTTACGGGATGCATCTCTAGGCATGACGTCGTGTTACGGGAGGTATCATTAGGCGTGACGCCGTGTTACGGGTGGCATCTTTAGGCGTGACGCCGTGTTACGGGAGGCATCTTTAGGCATGACGTCGTGTTACATGAGGCATGTTTATGAGTGACGCCGTGTTACGGGAGGTATCATTAGGCGAGACGCCGTGTTACGGGAGGCATCTTTAGGCAGGACGCCGTGTTACGGGAGGCATCTTTAGGTGTGACGCCGTGTTACCGGAGGTATCATAGGGCGTGACGCCGTGTTACGGGTGGTATCATTAGGCGTGACGCCGTGTTACGGGAGGCATCTTAAGGCGTGATGTGGTGTTACGGAAGGCATTTTTACGGGAGTAATCGCATATCATACATCGTGAGGCTCAGCTAGAGTGACAGTGACAGAGTTGCAGGTAACAAACAAAATAAAGAATATGAACAGAATTCTCCACTCATGTAGAGGTATATAATTAAAAATGTTTTTTAAACCAATTTGTTTACCATTTTTTCTATAACATCGGATGGTAGGAAGTTAAGTCAGATTAGATTTTGGCAAAGCATATTATTCGTTATATTCTTCGGTTCACAACTAAAATTTCTTGAAAATGCGACAGTCTGTGTTGTGAGTTACACGGAAAAGTTCGGTCACCTGTTTGAACACACAACAACAAGGATACACCGCAATGCGGGGATCCTCTAACAACAAAGGTACTCCAACAACAAGTGTACACCAATAGCACTGGTACATCGAAAACACGTGTACACAAACCCCACGGGTACATCTACAACAAGTGTACATCAACAGCACGGGTACACCAACAAAATGTGTACACCAACAACACGGGCAAACCAACAACAAGTGTACACCAAAAGCACGGGTACACCAATAATAAGTGAAAACCGACAGTACGGGTGCAATAACAATACGTGTACAACAACAACACGGGTACATAAACAACGAGTGTACACCAACAGCATGGGCACACCGAAAACAAGTGTATACCAACAGCACGGGTACACTGAAAACAAGTGTACACCAACAGCACGGGTACACCAAAAACAAGTGTAGACCAACAGCACGGGTAAACTGAAAACAAGTGTACACCACATAATAAACGACCCTTATGTTGGTCAAGGCTGTACGACTAACCCGTTTACTGCATAGTCCATCAGTCTATGGACTGGTGACCCTTATGTGTGCCAAGGCTGTACGACTAACCTGTTTACTGCATAGTCTTGCAGTCAATGGACTGGCGATCCTTATGATGGCCAAGGCTGTACGACTAAACCATTTACTGCATAGTCCATCAGTCAATAGACTGGCGGCCCTTATGTGGGCCAAGGCTGTACGATTAATCTGTTTACTGCACAGTCCATCAGTGATTGCAGTGAGTTGTTTGCACCACGTCGTGGTTTGATGAGCAAATAAAGATCTTCTGTAACTCACCGCGCAGATGATGTTGTTAACTAGACAATACTCGCTCAAAAGCCGGGTCTGTGTTTCTCAGTTTTATTGGTGTCATGTGTGGTGAACACAGTGGAATACAGTTCACCTCATTTGATGTTGAACAGCAATTACAACATCTGTTCAACGATTCCAGTATCTTTCAAGAATATGCCATCGACCTACAGCGTCCTTAATTCTTGATTAGGAAATTATCAAGTAATAAATCTTTCTGTCATTTTTTTCCACAATCGAAGCAGGTTTAATTTCAAACCCCATGTAAATAACCATTTGCTCTCCATTGCTAAACAAATATACACTCCGCATTAATTTTGCAGGGGAGTAGCCAAATAGCATTAAGAGCATGCTAGTTTACTGTCTGTAGTTAATAGCCGTGATTACTTTTATAGCTAACTAAACTGAGCCATTCATTACAACACAACGTCGAACTCAATTATTTTCAGCTGTAAAACAGTCCAGAATGATGATGCTGAGCTGTATAATTAGATTTGTTTCAACCAAATTTTGGGTGACTTAGTTCGACATAATATACTAGCTACAATCTCTATGTGGGGATTGAAACATGTAAAGGGTTCTTCCATTTAACCCTTTATTGGTCAAATGGTCCTGTATGTTCTCAAACAGGTTTCATTTTGACCATCACATGACAATGTTATTGATCACTGTGCAGCCCCTTTGTCCAGTAAATGGTTACACCACGAGAAACATTGCTTCCAATCAATTCAGGGATGTGCGATGTTAAAAGCTAAGCAATGAATTCATTCCTAATCAGTTGTCGTTCATTCCCTCGATCGACATTTCTACAACAAAGGCTATCTGCATACTGGTCCCGGTGAGATTACCATTCAGTGGTCAATCTAGTTAACATATGAAACAAACCACTTTATCAAGGAACCCATCACGGCTTCAGAGCCAAACTTAGCTGCCCATCAAATCTCCTGGACTTTATTTAATGTAACCAAAGCTGTCGACCTTATTTATCTTGACTTTTAAAGCGTCTTTGATGAGGTCCCTTGTGAACGCCTATGGAGAACAGTGGAGGCGCTTGGCATAACTGGAAACGCGCCCAGGTGGCTCCGAAATTGGCTCACAGGTCGCAAGAAACGGGTCTGTGTTGGACAGGTGAAAAGTGAGTGGGTTAAGTTAACATGGGGAGTACCGCAGGGCAGTATTCTTTGACCCCTTCTCTGCCACAAAGAACAAATAACATCCAAAAGTATCTTAACAAACTGGTGGACTTGTCTAATAAGTGGCAAAATTAATTTAAAAATGAAAAATGCACTGCTATGCTCATCGTGTTAGAAAATCAAAATGTTGCTTCCGTAATAACAGACCAGTATATGACTGAAGACGATCAACAACGAGATCTTGGAAAAAAAATCACCAAATATCTGGATTGCAAATACTAAGATTCTGTTTATAAGCAGAATCTTCCACTACAAGTCCAGGGACATCGTACTTCCATTATATACTTCACTCGTCAGGCCCCACTTGGAATTTGCAGTACAATTATGGTCCCCTCCCCTAAGATATGATATTAACAAAATGGAACGTGTTCAGCACCGAGAAACAAAAATGACTCCAGAACTGAGAAAAAATACATATTCGACAAGACTCGACGAACTTGAACTGATATCACTTCAAAAAAAGACGACTAATAGGTCAGATAATAGAAACATTCAAATACCTAAACGAGTTTAGTAGAGCTAGCCATGAGGGCCTCTCATATCAAGATTATAGCCCAAGGAACAGAGATAAGCGACAAAAACGGCAGCTAAAACCATTCGGAACATCAGTGGCCGGGAACTTATATCCAATCGAGATACCAGCAACTCGGAACTGTTTACCGCATTATGTTGTTAACAGTAATATTGTAAACGCATTCAAAAACCACCTCGACAAACACTGGGAGACTAATCCACCCCGTTACTATGAAAATGTGACGTTGGGACTATGCCGCCAAGGTAACAACAACCTCATTTTTGAGCCTTTCGCACCCGTCAGCCTATTAACGATGTGCACCTAATCTAGGCTGGGCTAGTCGTACGGCAAATTCAATTTTGAAATACTGTTAGAATGGACCCTTCAGCCCGTCCATGCATGCAGACCTCCTACTTCTATTAAGAAATTTAAGATAACAATCATTGACAAATGCAGACGGGACTTGATTCAATTTCATCATTTAACGTACACGGTGTAATTTGGATATTGAATGTGAATGGCAGAAATACCATTTAACGGGCATTCGAATGTTTCCGGTGTGCATATCTGTCGCTATATATTGTGCATTGATGGATATACTAAAAAATGATTGGACAATTCTGAATTCATGTACATTCCACGCACGTCATTAACTGTACGGCGTACCAGACACACGGTGATGTCTCGTGGTGTATTTATTTCTAAAGATTCATACGGGTGAAAGTTTACTTGGGTGTTGAAAGATAAGAGCTTGTGAGTGTTTACGAATCTAGTAGCGAGAGGAGTGAGGAGGCGAGGGAGCATTTTGGACTGACCCGAATGAGTACTCAGAGTTTTGGAGGTAAATACAATATGGTACCACTGGGTGACCTGAATGCGAGATTTAGGTGAGGACGACCTCACAATAATTACACAACACCACAAACACGAGACCGCAGCTGCACACCTCCAGCGGTATCTGAACTCCCTTGAAGTCTGGCTGCTGGATAACAGAATGAAGGTGTCCACAAGTAAGTCGTCTCTCACACTGTTGACTCCGGATAACAGTGAACACCACATCCACCCCCATGTCACGCTCAACAACACCCTCATTTCCCACAGCTCCACTACAACCATCATTGGAGTAACTTATGACACGGGGATGACATCTAAGCCTCACATAGCTAACATTGGCATCAAAACCAGACCCAGACTGAACGTGTCTCAGGTACTCACAACAACCTCCTATGGTCACTCCAAAGAATCAATTACAACACTGTACAAACAATTCATCAGGCCCGTTATCCGCTTGGTTCTCGGGCCGCTTGGTTCTCGGACCTTGCACTCACACATATTAACTCCCTGCAAAGGATACAGAACACGGTCTTTCGCATCGCAATGGGCTGCACACAGACTACTCCCATTCCGCACTTGCATGAAGAAACCGAGGTCCTCCCTCTCAAACATCATCTTGATATGAGAGGGACCCAATTCTTCAACAAGATCTCAGACCAGGCACACCCTTGCCACATCCTACTTAACCCTCGCCCAACCAACCGAAACCTACGTAACACACCAGCAACACACTTCGGTTACCTTTACGCGACCATTTTTGAACCTACATATAACACATTTATGCACAAACAGATACACACACACTTCACAGTTCTTGCATTAGATGAACACAGAGTCAACACGATCGTGCAGAGTCACCCGCCTGGGGTAGACGTGGAGGAGTTGGGGCTGCTCAGGGGTGACCAGTTCCACCTGTTGAGACTGCGGTGCGGGCACCACACGGCCCTACAGGCATACCAGCATAGACACGGAAATGTCTCTTCCGATCTCTGCTTGCGGTGCCGGGGCTCATCCGATTTGGTCGAGCACGTCATGATGTCGTGTCCATCCATTGCACCCGGCAGGCTCCACCATAACATCACGTCAGTGCAGATCTAACATAGAGCCTGTTACCAGCTGTAGCACTCCCAACACACTTACACGTAGGTGGGTTCCCGGGCCTCCCGTTCTGCGCTGGCCGTGGCTCCTTGATCGCAGGGGGAGTTGGAGTTGAGCAACAACAACAACAACGAGAGCGGACCAGACCGTCTCAGGGTGGGATGCTCGCGGTGCGGCGTCGGGGCGTCGAGATCTGTCGCCACTCTGCGAAAAAACTTAACCCCCCCTATTCACGCCACCGTCGCTGACGTCGGCATGGATGCGGCCTGTGTGATGCTCGGGCCCCTGGCCCACCGACAAATCACGAAAGACCAGAGCCCAAACAATTACATTTTTTTCCTTAAGGTGGGAAGTGAACAATCACCGGCGCTCCTTTCCCTTCTTCTTCTCCAAGCCGGTGTTATAAAAGCCAACTCCGGTCCAGACACATCCCCATGTAATAAGACCTATGGGTACCCTTACAAGCGCCGCATTGACGCGATCCAGTGCAGCTGTGGGACATGGACACACTACACAAAACAATGCTCTGGTGCCCACAACAATAAAAACATACCACATGGGTGGCAATGCCTCGACTGCCACCCAACCAAAACATTAGTACAGATATTAACAATGACACAGCTTCACCTCGCACCAGCATCCGACGCCTCTCCACCACTGGGCGGCCTCTCTCAAGTGTCGGCGATGGCCTCGCTGTTGGCGGTGACTCCCCAACTCGGGGCGCGACCCGTGTTGTCTCAGGCTCCACACTCTCAGCCAGCACAGCCAGCACCACCACCCCCACCTCCGTGATCCTCGGCGACACCAACCCTCACGGGCAACCACAACCCCCTTAGTCAATGCCGGACACCTAAACACACTACAGATGAATACAAGTAGAACTAAAACCCTTTTCACACAAACACCACATCCACATTGCTGAACTACAAAAAACAAAACTCAAACAAAAATCCAAAACTCCAAAGTTTCCTAGTTACACAACACTCCGCCACGACCGTCCCAACAACGACAGCAGTGGCGGACTCGTGTCCTCGTAAGTAACAACCTTCACTTCACAAACCCAACCGCTTTCACTCGCGCATAACAACAACCCCCTCTCCCCCCCCCCATCAGTGACAACACATTAGAACTACAATAACTACTTATACAAGTCCACAAGAAACAGTACTACATGTTCAACATATACATTCCACCAATTAGTTCATGCCCACTACAATACACATCTCAACTAGACTTCCTCAACACAACCTCCAACACCTTCGCTCTAGGGGACTTCAACTCGCACGACCTCTCCTGGCTCACCTCGCAGAGCGCTGGTCGAAGGGGCAGTGTTCTCGTTGATCAACTAGACACACTCATCACACTAAACAACACTAACACTCCCACTCGCAAGTCTTTCAGCTCTCCCATTCGTGCTCTAAATTGCCAGTAGACGGTTTATCAGGTCATGTCGTTAGACCACCTTCCTATAGGCATTAATTATCAACTCCGGTCTCCAATCCATAATAAGCCTCCTCATACTTTTTCGAAATTACAAGAGGGCAGACTGGGACGAATACACGAATTTTATGTCGATATACATCCATCGACACGGCCACAAAGCACTTCACAGCAGTACTTACCCACGCAGACAGGCAACACATGCCCGTCGGGTTCGTTCGTGGCTTCAATCCAGCTTTCTCGACCCATATTAAGCGCAAAATTCAGCCGCGAAATCATCTCCGTAATTTACCCTCCACCAATGACAGAATCACACAGTTTCAAACCATAAACGCAGACATAGATTCAGATATTTGTGAGCAAAAGACGATCCCGTGGCGGGATGTGCTTGCAAAAACAAACTTTCGAGCCTCACCATCAAAATGATGGAAACTTATTAAAAGCCTCAACAACAAAAACACAAACCACATGGACACACATGAGGCAATCCTACCACCCAACACCCACACCACCCATCAGACCAACGGCAAGCGGCCATACTCAACAAATACTACCCAAACACCTGCCACCTACCACACTATCCAGACAATAGTTAGATACTCGAACAGCTACACAAATTACAGACCGACCAAAACATTGATCCTCCTTTCACACCAGTTATGACCATAGCCACCATCCGCCGGACTAAAAACTCTCCAGCAACAGGTCCAGATGGCATATCATATATCCACCATAAACATCTAGGTCCTCACGCCATCGCGACCCTCACAGACATCTATAACTTTTCCACACTACACAATACAAAACCCAACACTTGGAAACAAGGGAAAATAGTACCCATTCTGAAACACAGCAATGCTCCCACAGATTCAGCCTCATACAGACCCATTTCTCTTCTCAAGAACTCCTCGAAAATGTTGGAGGGACTTGTTCTGAACAAAATTAATGCCCACATCCCACTTTCCCCCACGCAACATGGTTTCAGGACCCAACACTCAACCTCCACTCTCCTCACCAATCTGAGCCAGACCATCCATGGAGGCCAGAACGAAAAGAAACCAGCAAAACGAACCCTAGTATGCGCCATCGACAATAGAGAGGCCTTCGACACAGTTCAAAGACACGTCCTCATAAACAAAATACTGAATACACAGATACATTCAAACTACAAGAAACGGATTGCTTATTCCCTCTCAGCCAGACAAGCACACACTGTCTATAATAACCAGCTATCCTGTACCCGCCACTTCCTCAACGGCGTCTCACAAGGCTTCGTCCTTACCCCATCCCTTTTTCAACGCCTTCATGCACGACCTGCCCAATCCAACCGAACCCAGCACTTATATCCGCTCATATGCGGACGACCTGCTGGATATCAGGACGAGGGCATCTGCTAGCAAGTCTTCCTTATCACTATTTACACCAGACATCAGTGAATACCGTGTACTCCCTCATGTGACGCTTAACAACACTCCCATACCCCACAGTCCCCTTACCACAATCCTTGGAGTAACTCATGACACGGGTATGACTTTCAAACCGCACACAAACAACATTGGAGCTAAAGCTATACCAAGACTGAACGTGTCCCGGGTACTTACCACAACCAGCTACGGTCACTCCAAGGAACTGATTACGACACTATTCAAACAATTTATTTGGCCCATCATCTACGGAAACACCACCTGGTCATCAGACGCACTCACACATATTAATTTCTTACAAAGAACACACATATCAATTTCTTACAAAGAATACAGAACACGGCCTTACGCATCGCTACGGGCTGTGCACAGTCCATACCAATTTCCCACCTGCATGAGGAAACCATGTCCTCCTTCTCAAACATCATTTTGATATGAGAGGGACTCAATGTTTTTAACAAGATGGTAGACCAGACACTTCCCTGCCACCAGGGGACAAAAAGTGTCCCGGCAACTACCGTCCAATTAGTCTCACCTCGGTCATTGGCAAGTTGATGGAAAGTTTGATAACGGAAAAAATTACCGAGTTCATAGAATCAAACAAATTGATTGGCGACTCCCAGCATGGCTTTAGACACAACCGTTCCTGTCTTACAAATCTGCTACTGTTTTTCAGAAATATAATCGAAATCCACGACACAAAATCTCCAATCGATATCATTTACCTTGACTTTCAAAAGGCCTTTGATAAAGTCCCCCACAAGCGCCTAATTAGTAAGTTGCACAGCATCGGTATTCGAGGCGAGCTTAACAGCTGGATAAAATGCTGGCTTACGGACAGACGACAGCGAGTTGTACTAAACGGATCTTCCTC
>SDVV010030215.1:0-11704 GCA_016164225.1 Gammarus roeselii | reverse complement strand
TATATATATATAAATAGACTCATACAAACTTGACAATTTAGATACTGAACACTTGATTTTTAAATTGGCAACCCACAGACATTTATTTTAAGGTCGATGCGTATCCAAGGTAATTTGGATTGGCCGGAGCTGGGAACTTTGAGCCGTCGATTAAAACTTTATGCCACCGGCTATGGAAGTAAGAGAGCAAACATAACGGACGGACCCCTGATCACAAACGTCCAAATAATAGAGGCGCTGTGACTTTTTTTTTAATTCCGGAAAACTGAAACCCTTCATGAAGCCAACTTTTATAGTAAAATTAAACTTATCAGCTTAAAGGGTTCGGCTAAGAACTTGTTACCGGCTCCTTTGTTACCCACGACCTTCTCAACGGGACAGGGCGTCATCAAAACATTTCCGTTCACAATCATCCGTCACTCTGGCCTATCCATACGCCCAAACTACTTCAAGCTATTCATACACACAAACATCGATTTTCCTCTTGTTCGACATCCATTTACCACCGCTTTCCTTGCCTTAATCAGCCAATTCCCATCATCCAACTTCACCACTGCCCCCTCAGCAATTCTCTGCAAAATTGCGACTGTTCCTTACATGGTGTGGACTACAAACGGCGCCAAGTGTGGCAAAGAGCCAAAACAATGGAATCTATTTTTGTTTCAATCAATTTGTAAAGGTTTAAAAATATTGGAGTTTTTTATTTATTTCAAACCCTGATTTGTACGAGAATTTAACTATAATTCCGTTAGTTGATTTCTTCAATCATGGATTTACGAGAGTTCATCCCTAGACATGGACTCTAACCTCGGAAATGATGTATTTCATGTCTTCATTTTTGTTACTTTCACGAGGCGGCAGGTGTTTATTTGCCGTTAAATTATCCAACCAGGAAAAAGTTCTGATCCATCCCGATGTACAATGGCATCCTCTACATTATGTCCATGAGACATAATAATCTTATGCATCCATCTTCTGCCGTGTTTGGTAAACATCATCAAATAAAGGAGAGAAGAGCACATCCGTGTCAGAGTTATATCCGGTCATTAGTTATACGTATTGCAAATTTATGGTAGGCAAACGAGACGAGGGAGACTACTCTACTGGATCATAGGACAGAACAATCTTTTATTCACATCATCTAATGATATGACAAAGAGAAAAACACACACCTAAGATTTAATCAAGCAGCTTTTACGTCTCATGTCGTAAATCATTTAGCAACGTCTCTACGTTGCTGGGCACTTTTTATTCTTCAATAATGCTGGTTAGTCGATGGAAAATCAGATAAAAAGGCTCATCGTCACCAATTTGATGCAAATTGATTGTCAAAACCATATAAAAGTACTGCGGATCAAATATGGATGCAATTTGTAATATAATTTTCTTGTTATTCCACTCAAATCAATTTGCGTCGGTAATAAAATGAGTGCCCGTACGACAATGGGTAAAATAGAAAACTAATTCTCCAATGATTTTTTTCAAAGAAACAGATGTTCAACACACCGTAATGGTGAAGGGCAGTATACCAAAAATAATACGTACATTGGAGGGTGACCTCCAATATACGTATTGGCATCATGATGCAAGTAGGATGCGGTGAGTGAGAACACTCACACACATACCATAACTTACCCTTTCAGCTCCAAAGAGTCCGGCATGGATCCCGAAACACACATTCCGAGTCAGGAGTGAGGTCTCAGATCAGTGTCAGCAGCAGGACTCGACAGCTTTCACTGGATTACTCCTAAAATATCCTAACTGCAGGGCCTTTCCCCACTCACGTCAAACATGATCCACAATGAAACGCCTTGGCTAAAAAGTGTGGCAAGACCACTTTACAACCAACTATTCACGCATTTCCGTACTTGTGTCTTTCCACCTGAGTTCTTGCTCCACCCCTCCCATTTACCCATACTTTGGTCTTCCTCTAAGCCATCACACTTTTCACCAATCTCCCATCATCCCTTATCGACATATGCTCGAACCTCCTTAGAACTATTAAATCAACGGTTTGTTCCAATTCCTCACCTTCCCCGTTCTAATTCGAACGACGTTACTATTGATCCTATCCTTCAGCGTCACTCCTGCCATGCCTTAAAATCATTTCATTTCGAAAATTCTCAACCTTCTTCTAACTGTCGCTATAATACCCACGTCACACCTCCGTTGACCGTAATCGGTTCAATTGCACTAATTCTGTTTCTCGACCCAATTGGTATTGCTCATTATACTGTTCAATGCACCGAACACTTAACTTCCTTCCATCACTCGAGATTCCACCTCACTTTCCACTAGTCCAGTCTTCTTCACATAACAGCCCAGGAACTTGAAACTCGGATCTTAATTCAACCGGTATCCTTTTAGACCCTTTAAGCTGTCCAACAAGAATCGATTCTAGCCTGCACAGCTTCTCCTCTGAATCCGTAAAGCAGCAACAGACTGTGCTGCCAAAACCGCCCCTTATCCCCAACAACTCTAAACCTCGATTCAAAACACTCGCAATCACTTCTCTGACCAATCCATCCATGTAGAAATTGAACAGCCATAGAACCGTAACGCAACCTTGTCTCCATCCCTATTTGATGGGAATTAAGCATTCACGTCGCTCACTACACATGCCCTGCTACCATCACAGATACTCAAACTTTCGCCCACTCCGTAGCAACGCAACAACATCCCGAACTTCATCCTGTAGACCTAATCATTGGTCTTATGCAGAGTTTTGAAGGCTACGACCACATAATAATAAAATCTGTTCTGCATACCCGATATAATTGTCACACATAATGTTGCCTGCATCTACTCCTAAAAGGGTCTTATCCTATGTGCAAACCTATTTTACCCCCTTCGTCCCATCACTCGTAAATACATATTCCTCAGTTGAACCGCTTCTCGCAGAGTTCAACATCGCACTTCTGAACGTACTTGATTCTTCCTCAACATTCTGTAGCTCTTGCTCTCCTGCAATGTTAAATTCTTCGTTCTTCGCTCTTCATATAACTCCTTACCTCATTTTCCACAACTATGTATCAAACTTTCGCCTTCAGGTCCCTAGCACAACTACGGGGTAACTACCTTCACAACTTTTTGTGCTCCCACCTTATCTGCCACCTGGTCTGGAAGCTTCACAGAAACCCATATTTCCAGACCAAACTTATGCTCTACCCGCATCAGTCAAGAGGGCACTTCTCTCCACTCCCTAGCGCTACTAGCCAGTTCTTCTCTAAAAAGAACATCACACCTTCTCGTGTCCATCCTTACTCAACGCCCGAACAAACAGCTCACCATTCTCACTCCCAATAGCTCCATCCGTTCTACAATCACGAATATTTAGCGACCATAACATTGGATCCGAAGTAGCGATGGCCTCTCTAGACCCTGCTCGTCTTCCCATGTTATAAGGAGGAATTGAAGGATGTAGGAACCCGCAGCCCCCTCGTTCCTCTCCTATTCGGTCACCTCCAACGACACCCATGAGGCACGGTAGCAGCATTCTTACCCCTTCCCACATGGCGTATCTAATAATAGTTGATATGCAACCAAGTGTATTGCATAGCAAGTTCTGAAACAACACAATTCATCTGGGTTTTGACACCAGTTAGTCGCAAATCGGCGTCACTCAATTCAGTCTGCGAAATTATCAATTGATAATTGTTTCACAGACCACCAGCGCTCTGCCAGGTATTAACCTAAACAGTACATATTCAAAGTTGCATTCATTTTTTTCAGGAGAAACGAACGGGGAGCTATTGTGACCCCGTACATAAAACCCGGACATTAAAGTTGAGACGAAGCACCTAACGAATCAAACTTTCATTTCTAAAATTTTCATTCAAAACATGAAGTGCACGGATAGAGTACACATTCAAATCGAGACATTCGCACACGTGTTATACGAAAATTATTTATCACTTGAGAAGCGATACGAGCAAAAAATTTACGACCACTGTAGAGCATCTTAATCTGATCAGCTTAAGCATTAGCAAACGCTGGCGAAGGCGTAGGAGTGTGGTTAGCATTTTTTGCTACAGAAAATATTTCATGAGTCTTTGATGTGTGTTTGACCAGATTTTGCCTTCGTGAACTATCGCTGAAACTGGGAGTTTCATGTTGGAACTTGTTAACGTGTAAAAACTTCACTATTTGGAAAAGCTTGAATAACAATTTGCTGTATAGATCAAAAACATTTCTACATGAGCAGTTTATCATTGAACATGCAGCGTGTATTGATCTTTACGTTATTATGCGAGTTTCTGTGTTATTATTAAATTATATACAGTTTACTGATGTCCTTTATTTCCTTTATATATATCGTTATTTTGAAAATGGAAACACCGTAACGTAGACAATCCCCAACCTCCATTTTCCCGCAGTATACTGTATTTAGTGTGCGTGCGTCCATTTAAATTTTATTCCTTCTATCGATGTTATATCAAATAAATTTGCAATGATCTAGCATAGAAGTCTTTTTTAAATCACATAGAATTTCCACATAAGTTTACTGCTCTCCCACTTGATGTGAGACTCAAACAAAAGCAAAGAGGTATCTTCAGCAAAGCTCTCACCACAGAAATAATCCCTTCCGTGGGCATACGATATAATTTGTATTCACTGATCGTTAAGTCCCATGTTATATAATTTCTCCTAAAAATCATTCGCTAACAGTTATGGCTTTTCCGAACCGTTAGTCGCCTCACAGTCACTGAGGCGGGACAGTGATTGACCAGTCACCCCAAGACTATCTTACTGTCCAGTTATAGGGTTAGGGGAAGTTTGGTATAAATAAACAATTATTTCGTACAAAGTTAAGTCTCATGAGTGGAAAGCAGCTACAGAGATAATGGAGATTTGCTTCTACGATAGTATGATAAATTCATTTTATGATGTGAATTCCATAGTGATATGAAAGATGAATTGACGTTAATGAATTCAATCAGCGATAAAGTCTAAAATTCCAATATTTTATTGATGCTAATTAGTGTACACGAAAAATTGCAAATGAGTTAGCACGTTACACTAAATGCAGTGTAAAACCACGGTTCCGTTCAGTTTTTTTTCAAAAGCGGCAATCATAAATTTCAAAAACCTTTGCCTCTTTTGAAAAGCAACTTGAAGCTTGTCAAATAAAATCAGAGTATTTTTTCCAATCCTAATGTTATCGGCGATTTTACCTGTTTGATTTTTTTGAACTCGTTAATTTCTATGCAAATTAGAATCACTTTTTTGCCCAAAAACTCCTTGGGTAGGCCCTCATGATTTTTTTTCTAATAATAATAGATTTATCAATTTGTCGGAAGCATCTTCATCACTTCCGTACCATCCTATTTCTTCAATCCGGACTGATCAATATTTATTAGAGAGATCATTTTACTTATTGATTTACATCGTAATGGATGAAAATTGTCAGCGCATATCATTTATGTGTATAAGAAGCAATATTTAGGATATTTAATTCCTATGGTGTCTGGTATGGAGCCATAATGGGGTGACGGATGAATAGACTGAATTGATTAGCACCAGAATCAAATAAAAGGTTGAACGACATGCATGTACATTCTGCCGAGTTCTCTACCAGCACCCGATTGATCGAATCTATTATATGTCAACCATCTTTAATTGATTAGGTTATACGTTTGAAGGTAGGAACAATGTTGTTATCTTCAAAAAGTTTTGAGTGCCTCAACGCATAAGCACGTACACATTTTCAATTAAAAATGTAGAAGTGATAAATCAATACATAGACAATTTATGGTGGATACATTTTAACTCGTTCGAAGACATTACATTTGATCCTTATCCTCGGAAAAGCGTATTTAGTTAAAACCATTATAAATTTGACTTTTTTCTGTTTCCAATATTTTGACGTCGTTAACATGTGCCATGTCAGTCTGATATGATTATTCATTCTTGACTTATTATAGTATCCATGGAAACAGTCCATAAGATTGGCTATGTAACGTAATAATCTATTTGAACAAAAGCTCATCCGTAATTCCTAAGGCTTTATCAAGTATGTTTTTCAAACAATACCAGTGATGCCATGGTTATTGACTTCATGCATTTAATTAGTTGGTGGTGTTCTCTTGATGTATTGAGAGTAAATGATATTCAGGGAACTAATATAATTTCTATATCAACAATATTAATTAACATTTTTGTCAGCGTTATGGAATATTTTTATGGTAATTTAAAATATGTCTGCTTGCTATAAATGGGACCTCATAAGGGTAACGACCATTTTGCTAAACCTGAAAATCAATGAGAAATATGCATACCACTTTATTGCGAATAAATCCAGTTGCAACATTAGCAATATTCGGTTCCGTACATATATTATCATTTTTTTCTGCAAGTTTACAGTTCCTTTCCATATTAGAGAATAAATGCATTATAGCAAATACTCGTTTTGTCTTGTTTTCCCGTTAAAGTAAATCATAGCAGTTGATTTTTTTGGCAATTTAAATCAACTTATCCTAAAAAGGGTTTTGATGGCAAATCCCAACTCATTTCACGTCGCAAAGAATGCCGTGATTTTTGTTTGATCATCAATCTGTATATTGTTGCAGCCTTGGGGCAAAACAATGTCCTTGTTTGGAGAGCAATAAAATGGTTTCACTGACGCTAACAATTGAAGCTGGTCACATTACAAAGGGAAACATGAAAAAAAAACACTACTAATTGGATAGAGAGACTGAACAACACACGTGAGAAAGGGACTCTGAGAGGTGGGAAATGAGCCGTCACGAGTGAATCATAGCAGTATCTTTCATTTCACCGAACATATAAACAAAACCCGTTAAGAAATCGACGAGTAATTTCAAGTGCAGCGAAAAACAATAATATATTATTTCACAGCGTTTGTAGAGTTGCTACTTGATTTTTTTTTCTTTTTGAAATTTGAAACATTTTGAATGATTCAACAATTACAAATAGCTTCAATCTTCTGCCCTTCAGGTTTGAATGAACCAAGGGTTCACATCAGACCTTGTTACTGGGGAAGTCGTTATGTCGTTACTCACGCACATAAAATAATAACATTCCATCACTTTTTGTTGCGGATAAATTGTATGTAATAGTCTATCTACAATATGAAAAATATAAAATTTAGTTTTCCTCACCCGAGTTTCTGTATTTGTATTATTTAACTTGTATCCACACCTGAGGCTTGTGACGCGATCTCCACTACTTGTCATCTGCCAGATGGTTGCAATCACCATCATTAGGTTTGTTTACATAAACGATTAGTGTTAGATGGGATGCTAGGAGAGTTAAACCAAGCTTTGTCTGAATCGCGATTTGTTAGTGGGGTCCAGCGTTTGAAGAACTTGACTCGGAAATGTTTCGGAAGGTGGCTTGAAACGGATGTGAGTTGTACATTTAATCATCGGGTAAAGGGTTTGGGGCATCGGAGTGTGTGATGATGTGCAGAACTCACAATCACGATGAAAAATAGATCCTTTGGAGATTTAGAATTCATATCACATCTGTCAGCATCTAGCTACAAAATAGAAAACAATTTCATACAAAAATCTGCTATTGACATTAAATTTGTTTCTCGCATTCACAAGCAGGTTCTCTTTGATAAGTTTTGACGCATTCAGTGCATTTATTTTATTTCCTGGGCACATAAAAACGATTCAATAGAACCAACCGCCCATCACAGCAAATAAAGCAGCAATAATTGTCGAAATGAGATCATATTCAGACCAGCTCTATACAAAACTGCGCCATAATCTCTGCAATAATTCCTTTCATTTGCCTCCGAGAACAGCATATGAGACACATTGATGGCAGTGGCACCGTTATTCGAGACCCATCTGTGATTTCAGAAGACTTCCAAACGTGAGTACGGATTGGCACGACGGCGATTCAATTAGGATTTTCTTAATAGTTCAACCCTTTTTTTGATACAGTTAGCTGGAATTTCAACAGTTTTTATTGGTGATAGAGAAGAATAAATAACTTGTCCATGAAATTTATTAAATTCTTTACTTGCTGCCTTCCACCGTCACAGATTATCAACTTCTCAACGAACGCTTATGAAGCATCTAACGCAGTGTCACACAAGACAAATAAAAATGCTGTGAAGGATGCCTTGAACAATAATTTGGAACGGATTCTAGAGATTCTGCAGAAATCTGTTATCATGTTTTCAATTTTGTCTTTGATCCACATTTTACTTATATTATAATATATTTTGGAAGGACTCAAGTGGTTTCACCTAAGATGTTGATTAGCAAACTTTCCAACATTTTCACTAAGTACTTTTTGATACGGTACTCTAGCAGCCTGATATCGGCAATTTACCTGTAGACACAAACAAATTTGATGAGACCATATTACTGTGTGAAACAAATCTTTGGTCATACATGAACGTCAGGAAGGCTTTTGCAACAGGTTTTAAAAGTGCATTCCGAATAATATCTTGCAATAACCTAGAATGATTTTGACTGATATCATACGTATTTATGTTGCCTTGTTAAAGGTGTATCAAAGAAGATATCGTCCATCCAATATTCTACTCCGTGTATAATTTTAATTTTGTTTCTGAACTTATGGAAGTTCGAGCAGATATTTATTTCGCTCATTTCGTATCACCTGAACTTTTTTATTCGGCAATAATATCCTTTACCACCGTTAAGATACCTTACGATTGTACACAATACTAGACTTATTGGCGTCTTTACTCATCCAACCAATGTCTACTCAACATGGCCATTTTGATGTCATTGAAGAGAAATTAATATACAGAACGATACGATCTGGTTTCCTATTTAAATTAGAGCAGACTCTAGATTGTGTTTTGTTCGGGTTGGAAAGCTGGTGATGGCTAGGAATGACAGGTTACTTGTAAACTAGAGGTGGTAAGACATCTAGATCAGGACTTAAGCTGCCTGTCAGACAATCGAATGGGCTCCGCACGGTAGACTGTGCGGAATTAACTGTTATATCCACAATAACTCGACAGCTACTTGTGAATTATTATTTTGAATAAATATTTTACGGTGACAGTATGACCTCTTATTGGATTTGGTCTTTTCAGGGAATTCCCGTTCCGAACAACGTTGCGCTACTTCTTCGTGACGATTTTGTTCTTCAGTTTTGTTCAACTTCTTTGCCAACCCCGTATTGATTCTCAACGAGAGAACGACGTCGTTAAATAAAACGTTTAACATCTGATAGTTGTCTGATGATCAGTTCCCGATCATGTAAATAGGACATAAAATGATTTGACAAATAACTCAGCTCTCCTTCCAACACTAATGAATTCAAAAGGATGCCAATTTCATCAGGCTCGGACCACTAATAGAAGCTAAGATAAGAAATGTGACTGAATGCAAATTAATGTGATTTTAATAGTTTTATATTGAATGTTATAACTGAACTTTGACCACTGTCACGAGCCGTGGTTGTATAGAAATGGCATCGTGATATCCATGACGCGTTTTGCTGTCGTGACTTCTTCAGATGGACGTCTTAGAAGTTCCAACAAATTTCATTTATGTACTCAGGAATACCAATAACATCGAATGCTCCTAGGAGCACACAGGAAAAATACAGTAAACAGACTGTCCACAGATTGTAAAAAAATACCTTATGCACACATTTGAGATGGGATGGGAACAGAAGGTCGTTTCACCGGTTATTGCGGTATCCAGCACGTGCAAAAAATAAACAGATTAAACCACAGTAACAACAGCAAGTGAGACCATTATCAATCCACTACAGCTTAATAAGGGATTAATAATTTTTGAATCAATCAATTGCATGTGTAGGCACTTTTGAGGTGTACATCCGAAGAGCTCACGGCAACAAACTGCGTCATGAATAAGAAATGTCCACTTTTCTTCTTGTACTTTTATCAATGCCAAGATCTGCATCGCTATACATCCTAAGTGTTATGCCTGCATAGTAATATGATCTAGAAGAAAATGCTGCTCAGTTGAAGGGAAGAATGCTCTTGTTAACATTGGTTAGGCGTAATTTTACGCATCTTGTAGTGTTTACAAGTGTTTACAAGGGTTGGAAGACAAAAACAGGCCTATTGTCCCAAATTAGGTTGCCTTTTGAGAGCATGAGCGTTAGTTCTGGAGTAGAACGTCTAAGAGACCTATTGGCTCATAGTAGGTTGCCTTTTGATAGCAAGAGGATTAGTTCTGAAGTAGAACGTCTAAGAGAGCTTCGGGTGCCATTTCTGTTTTTTTTATACAGCAACAGTAAAGGGAACGGATTAGCTATTTATCGGCGATACATGTAGAACTTATCGAGCCGCGACTTGAGCGTTTCGATAGTGTTGCTGTTCACAACCTCCGCTGGAAGTTTGTTCCATTCTTTGACAACTTTATACGTGAAGAAATTGCACGTGATGTCGAGTGAAAAACGTTTCCCAACGATTTTGTCTCCATTGTTCCTAGTCACTCCGTTTGTATCTAGAGTGAGAAAGCTCGCTCGGTCGACGGTTTTCTCACCCTTCATAATCTTCCACACTTCAATCCTGTCGCCTCTGACTCGACGTTTCTCTAGCGAATAAAGATTGAGTTCACGAAGCATGTCTTCGTACGATTTATTCCGCAGCGAGGGTATGAGTTTGGTAGCTCTACGTTGAATCTTTTCAAGTATAATAACGTCCTTTCTAAGGAATATAGACCAGAATTGAAGGGCATACTCGAGATGCGGTCTAACAAATGCATTAAATAACTTGAGCATACTGTGTTGGTTCTTGTACGAGATAGTGCGGGATATCATACCTAGCTTTTTTGCCTTTCTTGACAGCATCGTTACATCGCTTGCTGCTTTTTAAGTCGTTACTAATGATGACACCTAAATCTCTCTCTTCGGTGACGGGAAGGAATTTCTTTCCAGACATTGAAAATTCGTGTTTGGGGTTATGAGGACCTATGTGCATAACTTTGCATTTTATACATTAAATTTCTTTTGCCACTTTTGTGACCAATCAGCAGTTTTGTTCAAGTCTAGTTGGATCTGCTGACATTCTAGTTCAGTTTGCACTTTTCCTCCGATCTTAGTGTCGTCTGCAAACTTGCTAATGTTTGAGAGTTCGTTGCTATCGAGATCGTTAATGAATATTATAAAGTGAACTGGCATAACATGGATCCTTGAGGCACTCCGCTTGTAACATTACCCCAAGGGAAGGAAGCTGCGTTTAGTACAACTCGCTGCCGTCTGTCCGTTAAGCCAGCATTTTATCCAGTTGTTAAGCTCGCCTTGAATACCCATGCTGTGCAATTTACTAATTAGGCGCTTGTGGGGGACTTTATCGGAGGCCTTTTGAAAGTCAAGGTAAATGATATCGATTGGAAACTTTGTGTCGTGGTTTCGATTATATTTGTGAAATAGAGTAGCAGATTCGTAAGACAGGAACGGTTGTGTCTAAAGCCATGCTGAGAGTTGCCAATCAATTTGTTTGATTGTAGGAATTCTGTCATTTTATCCGCTATTTAACTTGTCATCAACTTGCCAATGACTGAGGTGAGACTAATTTGACGGTAGTTACCGGGACACTTTTTGTCCCCTTTTTTAAAAAATAGGGTAACATTGGCCTCATTCCATTTAGATGGTCAAGTGCCATTTGTGAGAGATTCGGGGAAAATGTTTGATAAATGTTCGGCGATTTCGTTTGTAGTCTCTTTAAAAGATCTGGGATGAATTTGGTCTGGACCTGGAGATTTGGTGACTTGCA